>PNEQ01056055.1:0-14058 GCA_003012365.1 Medauroidea extradentata
GAGAAACGATTTTTAGGCCAAAAATTTTAGGCGAAACGAATTTAGGCGAAACAATTTTAGGCAATACGATTTTAGGCAAAAATACTTTAGGCGAAACGATTTTAGGCGAAACTATTTTAGGAGAAATGATTTTAGGCAAAACGAAGTAGATAAAATGTGTTTAGGCAAAACGTTTTTAGGCAAAACGACGCGTCCCCCTCTCAGAAACGTGTTTATTCATAATCTGTTGCGAATAAATTCAGTAAAATTGGACAGTTCAAAGAACATGACTTTTTAGATGTTGTAGGTATTTTGTCCCACGTCAGCCGACATTTTTAGTTATAAATGAACTTTAAATGTCCACATCACCATTTGTACTGTAAATTTTGCTTCTATCGTAACATATATCACACAAAACTACATTTATTGCCCATGGTTAGCTATCAAATGTTACTGAAGTTGCACGAAACAATATATGTACCGTAAACCGGGGTTACTTTGACCTAGTGGGGTTACTTTGACAACTCAAAATTTTGGTTTTTATGTTATTTAATGACGAAAGTTTCAAGCATTAGCTATAAGGATAAAAGGAATTATTTAAAATACTCGGATCATCTGTTTATTTACCAGAAAGTCCAAAAACTAATATTTTAAATTGTCAAAGTAACCCCAGTTTACAGTATGACTGCAGGGTCTATCTAGTCGTAAGTCTGATTCACGAAATGTCGCTGTTCCTACTAAAATAACACCGGGGTGTGGAAACCAGGACACTGCTGGACCGGGATGCTGCAAGGAACGCGTCTTACGCCACTCTGTGCTGGAAGAACGCAGCAGCCCCTGTGTTGTCCGCAACCAGCCGAGCACGGCCCAGCCTGTATAAAATCATATCTGCCGTCGTCGGCCCGGCCAACTGGAAAACTCCCTTCATCCCGTCCACGGCTTCCAATAAGAACGGCTCGCCGCTCTGGAATGTGGAAACCACTTGACCTCCTACTACCACCCCTTAAATATTTCGTTGAAATTTCTATAGATAAAAAATCTGTATCGCGGCTGTTAATAATTCCTCGAGCCAGTCGATGCGTATCAAAGTGTAATAACAGCTTACTTGAAAAGTATAGCTTCGCCTAATTATCTTCTAAGTGATTTACAACAACGCGTTTACGTCCAGTTCTTTGTTGAAATATTAGCCTACACAAATAAGTATGTTCGTTCAGATTTATTGTCTGATATGACACAGACTCTGGAAAACTCAAGCGAAATATTATTACTTCTTTGTTACGGCAGATTTTGCTGGGATAGACTGCTACTAACACCATAGAGGCATTTATTATGCACAGCGTCTGGCCAGGATTGAAGTTGATCAATAATCTGACACATTGATAAAGGTTACTTGAAAGATAAATGGACGTTATCAATTGCCACGCGTAAAGCAAGACTAACAAAAAAATTAATTTACGACAATATCGCACTACCCAAATGTACAGAAAACGGGACTTTAATAGTAAAGGACTAAAATGTAGACAAAACACAGTAGAACAATAAACAATACAGAGACAACAATAAAATCATGACTTATTTATAATTGATCTACACTTTATAGACGCATAGTTCGTTTCGTAGATAAACGTAACAGAAATGGGTTAAGGTCTTTCACGTAGCAAAAACGCATAATTTTATATTTGTACGACATAGTGTTAGTTTTCTAGACGTTATTTGTTATTACATTTTCCACTTGTAAAACTCTGTTAGCTCTCATAGTCTTTCCATAGCGGCATGTCAAAGTCAAGATTTGCAAGTCACGACGGAAACACGAGCATAACAAAAACCAAATAAATTATTAGAATGAAATAATTTATACTGAAATTAGAGGGTACGGGTCATATGATATAAGATTAAAAATCACACACTGAAATTCCTTTGTATAAAAATATAATTCTGAAAATAACGAAAAAAATGTTTTGCATTTATTGCAAATTAAAAATAATATATCACAGGGGCATTGTTGTGTGTTTTAAAATCTTTTAGTATATGACCCATAATATTTCATTTCAGTGAAAATTATTTCATTTGAGTAAATCAGTCGGTTTTTGTTATTCTCGTGTTCCTGTAACTTGCAAACCTAGACTTTGACATGCTTCTATGGGAAGACAGTGTATGAGAGCTAAAAAAATCTTCACAAGTGGAAAAAAGAGTCACAAGAAAAGTCAATAAAAGTTATACTAAATCGTGCTAATTAAATGTACACCCTTTTGTCACGCGAACGCCCTTAAGGGGGACTGTTAGACAATTATATTGTATTTTCAGTTTTTGAGCCATAACATTTATTCAAATTGAATTATCAAAAATTCCTCTTCGACAAAGCATGAGATATATTCTTGGAAAAATGTCTGGCGTAAACAATGTTAGAATCTTTTATTAATTTGTCATACAGAATCAACGAAAGATTGCCTTATTATTTATGACAGGCAGTTTTGCCGAAGATAAAATTTTGATAATATAATCTGAGTAAATATTATGGCTCAAAAACTGAAAATACAATAAAATTGTATAATACTCCCTGCTAAGCAGTTTGCGGAGAAAAGAGTAGAGGTTTGGATAAGCCAGGAACACAAGATTCTTAAGAGACATCTAAAATTGCGGCCTGTAGTCGTCTACCGAGCACTGCTGAGAGCTTACATGAATTGAGGTCCCTCATTGGGAAAGTGACGTTCGAAGGACGGGAGAAGCGAAAGCACCCCGAGAAATCCCGCCTACCAATAGCAACGTCCGCCAAGATTCACGTATGCAAAAAATCGGGATTCGATCCCGGATCACAATTTTAGGAGGTGATTGGTCTAAACTCTACACCATCGCAGCTTCTGCTGACTAAACCGAACACCGATTAGCAAAATATTTTATTAAAACAGTTCACCAAGTTATAATTTAATATAAGTTTCTATCCCAAGCGAGACTACATTAATAAATAAGAATTTAAATTTTCTCACGCATAATCGAAACTTCGCAAGTATACCGAAGTAGGAGTTCTCACGGAAAATTGCTTTTACTAAGTTTAGAATCTTGAGTTCTCCATTCAGGTTTTACGGCATAATTACCGCAAACCTGTTCCGTTAAATACCACGATACAAAATTATGATAAAACCAAGCACATCAAAACCAAAGAAGTAACTTAGTACTTGACAAACAAAGCATTTCCTTTATGACCTTAAACCTAAACGTGCCCATCGCCATTGGTTCCATGAACCTGCGAGTATGTACGGCAATTTAACATACTGACGATTTACGAAAACTTAACATATTTTTATAACAGACCCCTTATGACACAGCTTTTTCTATAGTGAAAGGTAGGCCTATCTTTAGTGTCAGCAAAATAGGTACCAAAGTTCTTATCCCACTGATTAAGATTTTTTATTATTTTTATTAAAGGATGGTGCTACGTCAAGAAGTTCTTTTAAAAACGATCTACTTGTGTTCGAAAGTTTATATGTATGTATGTATGTATGTATGTATGTATGTATATATATATGTATGTATATGTGTGTGTGTGTGTTTGTGTGAGAATACGTAACAGTTCGCAAACTAATTCAATAACAACGATTTTTGAAGGAAGAATATATACTTTCCAAATTAGAGACGACGAAAACACTGTATAGAAGCAAAATAAATATATTTTTTTACGTATCGTCTTTAAGACGGTGGACGGTTGTTCTTAGTTACGTAACGTGAGTTTAAAAAGTGCACATCCATACCAAGGTGTGCCTGCCGCAAAAAAAAAAAATTGGGAAAGTAATAATAATACATTATTTGAAGATCAACTGCATTTTTCACCGTAACCAACTGTTCAAAACTCTAATAATGTTCCTTCTTTGCACGCAGCCTTTTTATGTATATTTAATTTTTTTTTTATATTTACTGTGTAAGTTCCGGCTTTTGTACTGAGAATCTTATCATGAAACAGTATAATGCCCTAAAATACCTTAATATGAAAAATAAATGTATAGCATGAACAATAGTTAAGGAAAGTGTATTGGGAATTCCTAATTTCCTGAAAGATTCTTATGTAACTTAAATGAAAATAAAAATAATAAATTTAGAATAAAAACGTTAGGGAAAATTTGCAAAGACAGTAAAGAGGATGGGTTGTAAAAGAAATTTATACCGGTAGAACTTAGCGAAATTAAGTAGCAACATCATTGCTTCCAGCAGGCTAGATACGAAAGAAACGGCCATGCGAGTGTTGCAAGAAAGCATCACCTAGTACATTACTTGTGACGTAGAGCGTAACAAGTAATTTTTTTACTCCAAACTGGTTAAAGGCGTCGCTTACTGAAGGCCGTGTTGCGAGCATAGATAAGGATTTACTTGTTACGTTATTTTCACTTGTTAATTGCGGTGACAAAATACAATGACAAAAAAGAATAGTCCGTAAAGTCAGTGATGCCAACTGCAATTAAGTGATCAAATTGAGATAAATACGAATAATTTACAAAGCCAACTGTGCAAACAGAAAATGACGTCACCAAAAATTTTGTTTTAAGGAAAAAAACTGTAATGTAAAGGAAATCAAGCATGATATCTTAAAATATTGTACAAAGGAAAATAAACATATTTTGTGTTGAGGTGTCAGTTGCAATGAAGTTATCCAAAATGTTGACAGAACGAATAATCTGCAATGTCAGGGATTCCACCCGTAGACAGATGATGAGGCACCCGCCTGGTGGCCGTGTGTTCGTGTGAGTGAGGCACGGGGCCAAGGGCGATGTTGACCGGCTCATCTGGTGCGGTATCGCCTCTACTGCAAGACACTGAAGCGGCGTGCAGTGATATCGTAGATCACTCGTCTGACTGACACTTTCAGTGGTGAACCCATTATTTTTATTGGTGGAACGTTTTGAGCTAAGTTTATAAGCCTAGCATTTCCTAGAGTAGTTTCACGCGAATCCCGGGAATATTATTTCAGGTATAACAGGTTGAATAAGCTGGTTTTTGTATTTTGTCATTTAAATAATGTTAACTTTAGCACATAAAACGGAAGTTTTATTATTAAAGTTCTTAATTTATACAAGCTTAGCTAGTAAAAAAAAGATGCAACAAACAAGGTCACTGTCGCTGAAAAAAAAAATCTTGCTCTTACTCTCTAAGGAAAACCTGAAACGACGCCCCTGGTTTTAGTCATTTTGAGGGGTTCCAAAATTATTTTTATTTATTGACGTGGCACTTTGAAATTACCTTTCCGCCGTCGTTTGAAGTGTATTTTCTTTTCGTACATTAACACAATTGATACATGTGGAACAGTTTCGTAAAAAAAAAAAAAAGTGTTTACGAACACACTGCAACGCATTTTAAGCGCATGGTAGGTGGGTGCTTTAACAGAGGCAGTTCCAGTGTTTCAGCCGCAATTATGCAACCCGCATTAACCCCCTTATAAATCACGGCAAATATTACCTTCGCTGTAGCAATACAAGTATTACACATTATCTTCGTGTTTTATGAAAGAGATAGCCGCTCTTTTTTTTACTGCGTTCGCCGAAGTCAAGTATAAAGAATGGTAGGCTATAAATTTTACAAAACTTGTTTTGTATTAGGTTTTTAATGTAACCGTTTATTAAATTAGATTTTGCAGAACGCAGCGAAAGTAAGGACAACTGTGTTTTTGATACAGTGCGAAGAAGATGTTGACATGTGTAATACTCTCATTGCTGCAGCGAAGGTAAAACTAGCCTTGATTTATAAGGGGTTAATGCAGGTTGCGTACGTGCGTCTGAAACGTTGGAATGGCCTCTTAAGGGTGTTTAAGTGCAATAAAGTCATAAATTATATTTATATGAAATAGTTCTAGTTTTGTATACGATACTTGTGAGCGCAGTTTCTTCTTACGAAACAAATTTAGCTCGCATAGTTTTCTCATAAAGGTGCGTCAAAGTAAAAATTTGCATGTTCTGCTGCCATGCAAATAATGAAAACCAATTGGCTTACATAAGTGAAATAATTCACTGTGAAATAACATACTATTGGCTACGTAATAAAACACTTGAAAAAATCCCGCGAACTGTTTTTGTATATTTAAAAAATTGCTGAATTTGCAACTTTATTTCCGTACTTTTGGGATTTTTTTTTTTAATTGAAAATGTTACGTTGTGGGTTGTAAGTTCACAGTGAATTATTTTGTTTAAGTAGGTCAGTTGGTTTTCACTGTTTGCATGCAAGCAAATTTTGACTTTAACACCCCATTATGAGAAAACTATGAGAGTTAAAATTGTTTCGTAAGAGTCAAATGTCCTCACAAGTATCGTCTAGAAAACTAACATTTCATAAAAATATAAAATAATGAATTGATCGCACTTGAACACCCTTAAAGGAACACAAGAGCTGCGCAGGAAATGACGTGCATAGCTGAGTCTCGCTGGTCGGGTCAGGGTACAGAAGCAAGAAGTGGTGGCTGGACCAGAGTGTTGTGGAGCGGTAGGTGGCAATAAAGACCGGGTTAGAAGGCCTGGCAATAATTACCGGGTTGGAGGAATGTCCAGACATGTAGCCACAAGACAAGACAGTAGCTACTAGCGCAGGCTACCGGCAGCCCCACACACTCACAGCAACAATGGCGTATGTGTATATTACCTCCCTCTGTAGCACCTTCCTTCTGTACGGGTACACTAATCGTTGCCGTGTTGAAAGTATACGAGGTTAACAATAAAATGAGCACTTTTTAAACCTCAGTTAATTATTTCTTTTCAGTTAATTTATACTTTCCTGCCACGTTTTAATATATTATACAAACCAACCTAAGTAAAACCATCGAAATGTATATATTGTATCGAACTCAAAAGTGAACTTCCGATGTCTCAGTAAATAATACTTTTAAGTTATTATTCTTCACAAGATGGTCTTCAAAAGTGCTCACTTTATCGTGAACTACCTATACATATGAATTCGTGTGATCTAACGTACACCAAACCACATGTGAATGTGTACATAATAAATCCTGTAAAATTGTATTATGGTATAGGAAAATACACCTTCATATTATAATATCAAACAATTTTTTTGGGAATCCTATTACTTAACAAGAGAGAAATAATTAGACTTTAAACATATATTTGGTGAGCTGTTTCCGTAGTTTATTGTGAAGGGTAAGTCAGAGACATATTAGCAAGGTAAAAAAAAGAGCTAAACCTGCGCAAATTTCGCGGTATATAACACACCATCAGCACAGAAATTAAATTATAAAAATTACAGAATATAATCTAGCCAACGAGTCAATGAACCGGTGAAAGTTACCTGCCCCCAATATTCACCAGGTGGGGTGATAGGGTTTTACGACTCTTTAACAACGAGGTCTTAATTACCGGTGAGCGTGAAGTGAGTTGAGGGACAACACAACAACCATGTCCGAGCCGGGATTCTAACACAGGACCTCTCGCACTGTAGACAGGGACCTAACCGACTACTCTACGGATGCGCTAACACTCATTAGATTTTGTTCAGTGATGGATAGTAACCTCTTTTTTTCTCAGGTTTTTGGCCTGCGTTATAATTTTTTTTAGTTCGTGTGTGGAAACAAGACGATGATCAGATGTCAAGAGTATTTAGTTAGTGTCTGCCAGCTATTTACTGTCTTATGTACACAATCACCTCACTGACTCTCCAATGAAATACACCCTCCTACTTAATATTTTAACTACGGGATGATGCACATTTTCTGCGCAACGTGTACATGCCCCACAATGGTGACAAATAAATAGGCCCACTGAGTTTTATTGAAAGAACGTTTGTACCCAACTGAGCAACTGCCAATTTTCCAAAAATAAAAACACCTATCAAAGACAACCGTTTTTCGTCTGAGCAAAGTTTTCTCTCAAGTATGGAATTTCTGAAGAACAATTAGTGACTCCGAAATCTCGTACATCTAATAACGGCGCCAGAGATCGCGCTTTAAAAATGCATGATGCTGGGTAAATGTTTGCATATAGAGTTGGCAAATATGATATGGTATTGATAGTTTGAAGATTTTTTTCTTTTATATTGTACCGCCACGGATGAAAACACACGACTCGAAGAGACCTCATACGTAGAGCCACGTACTTTTCAAAAAAAATAATTTTACACCGACTCGGTTCGATGCCTCATGTGCACATCTGCAGCTCTGCTGCATGGCCAGTGATTGGACGTATTTTAACTCTCATCATCTTGGGGGATCTACCCGCAATAACAGACATGTGTCGCAGTATCATTGTTCTGATTGGCCCAGTCAAATGAGAGTCGCCTGTACACTAAGCTATGTTGCCAATAACCATGAAGCATAGCTGCAGTAAACACGTGTGACGTGTAAGAGCTGTAGTAGAGTCTATACATTAATGACTGTCGAGAACTGAAACCAAAATACTTTCACAATTACTACTTACACTTCTGTACTCAAATAATTAAACCTTTCTAATTAACGTTCAAGGTTTTTCATGGTTGGTCAACAACGTATAAGTAAGACTAAACTTATGTCTTATGTTCCAAGCAGTGTCTCTAAAAAAATGTTTAATTAGTCTGTGAGCATTATTTGTATGATATATTTTTGGTAAAGATAGACTACAAAGATATTTCGTAGGGAGTACGCTGCATATTTACGTTTGGTAATACTAATTGGCAAATAATTACAATGGAATTGCAATCGAAAAACGAGCACTGTATTTAGAACTAAGATAAAACAGATCAGCATTTACATATTTTCATATATTTAATGAATTACTAATTATAAACTAAAGATATATTTTGGACATACGCCATTGCAGCAAATTGTGTGTCATAGATAACCAGAGTATACACACACGCTAACAAGTAAATAACTACAAGTACTTCGTTTGCAGCTGGCAAACACACGTAAACATATGCAACTCCGCGAGGAATTCACTCAGCGAGTTACAATAAACTATACGAGAAAATGAGTTAACACAAACGAACATCCAGGAACAAAAAAACTAGAACAAATAAATAACTCGCATAATTCTACAAAATCAATTCTGTCAGCAAGTGCGGAACAACAGACCAAAATAATTACAACGGCAAAAAGAAAAAAACTAACTACGAAATAGCTGGTTTGTAGACGACACAGCAGAAGCACAGACTCCTTGAGGAAAGCGAACAAATAATATAAATACAAATAACACAGTAACTGTGGAAAGCAAACCAATGAAAACACAAACGAACACAATGTTCTCCTTGCGACAAAACAAATTGCAAAGCTCGGAGACTGCAATCTGTTTCCGTCTTCAGGCATACACATAGTCCGAGGAGCACCTGATGATTGAGTATGCCTTCTGTTCTACTAGAAAAACTTTTATATAAAAAATACTATTTACAAAATTCTATTGTGTACAAAAAATTTAGCACAAAACAATATTTTGCGAAAAAAAAATTTATTCTGTAAAAAAATGCTATCTATTTGTCAGATAAAAGAATATTTTGAGTAGAAAAATATCTTATATGCGTGAAAGAAAAACCTGTTATGTTTTACAAACAATCTCAATTGTACCTGTACTCAAACCTGACTGTTTTCGGGATGTTTAAATAATTATGGTTCCAACATCATTTGACAGCAAATATTTTTGCGCCATTTTACTATTCAGCGGATATTCCTTAAGGACTTGCATAAACTCCCACCGCCCCAAGCACTGAATCTCTCATAACATAAACAATTCCTGAAACGTTGGCAGAGTATTAGGAGGAGTTTCAGGGAATATCATTTTACATGCTGAAGTCAAATACTTGTGTTGAAATCTCTCATAATTAAAATCTTCAATTTTTTTTATTTGTAAGAGATTGTGTTTGCTAAGTAGATAATATTTGTATCTACCATATTTCTAGCTTGTAATTTTTTTAGCCCTCATAAGTCTGACATAACGGCATGTTGCAGTCACAGTTTGCATGTTACGGAGACGTACAGACAACATAAATGAACTAACTTAAAGGACACATTGGAATTATGTGCCATAGACAGGGACTAGCATAATAAAATAGGTGACGCTTTTACACAAAGCCAAGCTTCTAATAACCACGAAGATTAACTGCAAACGTCCACGTAAGGCATTCAAACAAAAAAGTGCAAAGTAACTTTTCGGAAAAACCACAGGCCTTTATATATTGGTTGCTTAATGAATTTCATAAAACGGAATGCAATTATTTTGTATTTAAAAACATCGCGCTTTAAAATTATTGGTTTTTTTTTTCTGAGTTACGAAAAAAATTGCATTGTGTGGATTTATATACTTCCTACAGTATACCATGGTTAGAGACACTGGAAAATCGCGAAAATGTTTAAAATAGTCTCCAATAAACTGTATTATATTAACCTTGACACGTGTGAACCGTTTTGGGACAAATCACACACGCTGTGTGTCCAAGCTGTGCAGTTCTAACTGGACCTGTTGTAGAGAGAAAAAAATCTAAAAATAAACGGTAGCCACTGTTGATACAAAACATTCAGTGTTATATACATCACGTTGGAGCCTAGAAAACAGTGAACTATTCCCGCGATTTTCCAGTGTCTCTAACCATGGTATACAATTTTAGTGTGAGTTATTTTACTTCCTCGTAAAAATATAAATTAATAAAAATTTAAGTTATAAAAAATTTTACGGCACTGCCTACCACAAGCTTTAAATGCGTTGCAGCGAGATAGTAAATATTTTTTACGAAAGTATTCCACATGCGCCAATTGTACCAATACACGAAAACAAAAAAAAAAATCGAACAAAGACGGAATGTCGCAGTTAAGTCGCCATACTTATACCAAACACTTTTCCGAAGCCCTCCAGTCCTCCAACAGACTTCCGCGGTTGTGTGTGAAACTCGGAATAGTGCACTGAACTTTTCTACAGACTTTCCACCAATAAAATTACAGTATATCGTCACCGCTTGTATAGAAATGGATCGGCGGGACCTTGCACGCTAGTTCACTGCTTGGCTCCTTGCGGCGATACAGTATCAAGGCCACCCTTATAGCTCCGTAACTTCTGAGCACTTAACCTGCAGATAGGCGGTGACCTTAAGAGGGCGTTGTAGATAAATAAACGCCGAATTCTGCAGTTGAGATCTACACTTTTTGAACGTCGATATAGAACAACTGCAAAACAGCAATCGTAGATAATTATGTTTGTCAATTTTATTAGGAAACATTTATCCAAAAATATGCATTTGTTAAGCGTGATCACTTGGGCCGCAACTAAATATACGAGATTTCGGCGTCAGAGATTGTTCTTCAGGTATACGTTACTCGAGGAAAATTTTCACTCAGAAAGTTGGCGGAAACTATTGTCTGGGATAGCTGTTTATTGATTTTTGCAAATTGGCTTCGATAAACCTACGATTCTGAAGAGATGTTTTTAGCGCTGAAATTATATACTACGCACTATATTAAGATACCACTGTACCCATGATGTACCAGTTCTAGATTTTCAAGTCGTAATATTAGTTTTATAGTTTAAATAAAAAATTTGTTCAGGTAGAACGAATTTTATTTATATTTTTTTTTAACTTTTTTACGCTAAATTTGCATTACTTGTAAAATACAATTCGTAAACAGCAAGAGAAAAAAAATAGTACACTATTTTTTCTCACACTCTTTACACATTGAATTTAACATGTTGAACAAATTTAGCGCAAAATTTTTTTGTTAAAGTATGTATACATTAAATTTGTTATACTTTGACAGATTTTTATGTATACATTAAAACAAATTTTACTGCTTAAAACCAATAAATAATTTGTACATCAGGGGTATAGTGGTACAGTGGAGTCTTAAGCTTGTAACAATGAACATTTAGGCTTGATTAACCGCGAAAACGAGCTAGAAGCGATACACACACACACACACATATATATTAATATATACCGTCCCAATGTGACCCTGGTGCGTGCTACAATACAGAGTCTGTCCAGATTTAACATACGAACCACCGCACGCATTTGTGACGTTCTTGCCCCGAGGGCAACCCAGACGCTGCAAGTTGCCATGCCAGAGTACCCTGTATCATTAATAAATAACAAAAAAAAAAGTTACATAACCGTAATTATAAATGCCCCTCTCCCTCGAACGTCCGAGAGCTGCAGTGGCAGGATCATCCCTCCTCCTCCATCTCAAACCCAGTTTGCCTGGTCCAGAATGTCAGGTCGAAGGTAGATGCTGCTACCAGTCCAGGAGCTCTCGAGGATGGACTTGCTTCGTCTATTAACACGGCTGTACTCTGTTTAGTAGAACTTCAGTAAGACTTCACAGCAACTGACGACTACTGATTTTAGCGTAAAGATTCCTGCATCAACTTGTTTCTGTGACTAGATTTAGTTCCTTGGACATACTCCATTGTGATATAAATGACTGTCAAAGATAACTAAAGATAATGTTAAACCATAAATAAGCAGAGTATGCTTTAGTCAATAGGATACATACACAGCATAAAATCCCATTAACAGAATCGGGTCAAATAAAAACAAGGACAAACAGATAAGAAAATTAAAACGAAAATCGATAATCAAAAGAAAAACCCAAGACACCACCAATACAGATAACCCATATTTGAGATCTGCTTTGGCAAAGGGACAAAAAAAATTATGACCCCTAAAATAAAAATAAATACGGCACACCAAGTACAAAATTGGTTTTGTTTTGCCTCATTATCTTTTGACGAAACTATTCAATGCTCATTATGATTGAATATCTACGAAAAGAACACATGCTTCGAACTCTGTTGTTATAGTTTTAAAAACGCAACACCTTTATAAAAAAAAAAAACATTATTTTCCAGCCCCTCAAAATGGCCAAAAATAGGGTTTTCTTCAGACTGCTGTATCTGGTAAAATAACAATCGGATTTGAAAAACACGACAATAGAAACAAGCGTTAGGCTTTGAACTATGATGTCCAAAAAAAAATGTGGTCACCGCTCAAAGTCCCATATTGAAAAGAATAATAGCAAAGCACTGCAAGCCAGCTGAGTGGCTTGCGCGGAGAGGCGATAATGTACTACATACGTCGGTCAACTGCAACCTTACCACTCCTGCCTCACACACACAAACACAGCCTATCTAAGGAAGCCCGTTAACCTAAATTAACGACATAAACATCCGTGACCGTGCTGGGATTCGAACCCAGAACCTATCGCACTGTATGACGGCATGCTACCGACCACACTACACAGTAAAAAAATTTTTGTACATTTACAAGGAAAATCTTGTTAACTAATATCAGAACGTAATAAGTCAGGTAACGAAAGTAAGATGTCAGAAACATTTTAAAGTGGTTCAAATATCGTAAACACATTTGCGAACTTGTAAAATAAACGTTAATGAGCATATTTTTCGATTTGAAACGAAATAAACCTTGGAGACCTGACAAATTTTAGAAAACATTTCGTAATTTTACAAAAAAAAAATTTTTTGGTAACTAGTTTCCAATTTTTTTTTGTAAAACTACAAAAAAGTGTTGTAAACTGAACCAGATATTAGCTGTAAATATACAACATGTGTTTGTATATTTACAGAAATGTTTGTAAATATACAAATAAGTTTGTAAAAATACAAGTTTTTTTTGTAAATTGTACAAAAAGACTTTGTAGTGTTACCAAAAACTTTTTTGGAAACTGGTTTCCAAAAAAGTTTTTTGTAAAAGTACAATTTTTTTTTACTGTGTACGGAGGTCGGCTTTTACTTCTTTAAAAAATAAAGTGATTATTTCATTGGTATTCAGTCGGCAGAAGGGATAGCTCTTAAGAGTCTTTTATACGCTACACATATAGGGTTGATGCAGAGGCTCAGGTGTCTTGAAGTTACAAGCGACTGAAAACACATAGGAACTTAAAATGTTTTGTACAAAGAGTTTAAAGGTGTTACTATGCTTCTGTTATTTACTTTGTTGTTTCAAGTTTCATTTTTAAGGTAAAAAAAATTGATTAATGTAGCGTTTTTTGAGGTGAGTATATACAATTTTTATTGCATAAAAAATTAAAACGAAATGCCAGAAGCCTAGAGCATTAAATTCTGGAAACAATGATGTAAAAATGTTATATGGTCACCGCTCAAAATCTCTCGTAATTTTAGGCCG
>PNEQ01056056.1:0-14058 GCA_003012365.1 Medauroidea extradentata
TCTGAATTGAGAAAGTTAATATTTATATTAGTGGAGTGTATACATTCTGAATTGAGAAAGTTAATATTTATATAAGTGGATTGAATACATTCTGAATTGAGATAGTTAATGTTTATATTAGTGGAGTGTATATATTCTGAATTGAGAAAGTTAATGTTTATATTAGTGGAGTGTATACATTCTGAATTGAGAAAGTTAATATTTATATTAGTGGAGTGTATACATTCTGAATTGAGAAAGTTAATGTTTATATTAGTGGAGTGTATACATTCTGAATTGAGAAAGTTAATGTTTATATTAGTAGACTGTTTCGTACATCATGTTACCACTCACCAGTGCTAAGGTGTTAAGAAATCCATAAATACAAGCAAGTTATCACTTCGAGGTATATGATACTTGCATCTTATTTGGTAAGAAATCATCATCTTTGATAACAAAAGTTGAAATTTAAGTTCAACTTGATGAATCTGATTAATCAGGACCATCAGGGATTAAGTTTCGTCTATATTATAAACATAGGTCTTCAGGTTCTAACAATGAAGACAATTCCGCCAGACACCAATTTATAAAATTGCAAATGAAGGAGAAGTAAAGGCTTGTACGTTTTTATAGTAAAAGTTCGCAGCTTGCAAGGCCTTAATAACTCGGAAGGGACAATTTAAAGGTACACAGCAATTTCACAAGGAATCTTAGATGCCAGATGTACATGGATTTCTCTCACAGATGTCTTGCATGGGGTATGTCGGGATAATTCGATGCAGTGGGGTAATTAGGGTATAAATTAAATTTTATTAATTAAAATCAAAACTAATTGTTATGTACAACTTAAGAAATATCATATACCAGTATGTACATTATCATTACCTATGACAAAATGCAAAAAATGTGTTGGCAACACTGATATTGACATCTAAAAAATTTTTTTTTACAGATGTCAATGTAAACGGAAACACTAATTTCAAAACATTGTTGCTAGTTAACTTGTTGAGATGTGTTCTTGTAATTTAGGTGAGTATACATTACATATGTTTTATGAAAGTTTTATTAAATTGAGCAGTTTATGTTCATTTTAAAATATGGGGTAATTTGGGTACAATTAGTGTAAAACTGAAAACCAACCTCACTTTTTGTTTCAGGTCATGCCATGCACTAATGCAAAGAGAAAACTTATGGTGCGAAAATTCTCTACAGCATCAAGACACTGGCAGGGTTGAGGCCTTAATTTTTGCAGCAAAATGTGGATATCTGCTGGACAAAAAAGACTTTTAATATATAGTGCACAGTTACGTACAATCAGTTGGTATAAAGACCCTGCATTCAAGGATGACATCCCGGGCTACAACGTCATTGTAAATTTTGAAAGAAGGTGTAAAGAAGAACTAGTGAGGTGAAAGTCTGTTGACTAAAATAAGGGTTGAGGGGCTCTCATGTTCTGTTTCAGAGAGAATTTTTACCTTAGCTGTAACTGGCCTAGGAACTGACTCAACTAAGCCTTCATAACTAAAAGTGCAACAGTAAGCTATCCATGTTCAAGAAATGCTGGCAGACTTCAATACAATGTTCTTATAGTAGCAAGTGTAGACAATGAAAGCTATCCACCTTGTGTCACTTTTAATGACAGACGAGAGTTATGAAGCACTTGGGTATAAGTGAATGCAATCTGGTTGGATGCAAGGTTATATTTTTGAAAAGTGGGGAAGTGCATTTAACAAAATAAATCATCTTGAGAAACCAGTTCTAGTGCTAGTTGATGGACACGGAAGTCACCTGACTTACAATGTAGCAAGTACAGCAAGAGAGAATGGCATTATCCTTTAGTGTCTTCCCCCAAATACTTCACATGCTCTTCAGCCATTAGACGTTGGGAGTATTAGCGCCCACAACAAATGAGTGGAAATATATCTTGAAGACCTAGTACTTACCGCGAGTCAAATCTTAAGAATGTGGCAATTTTACCAAGCCTTTTAAAGAAACTTGTGGCAAACTGATTCAAACCTAGCCATCACATTGGTGGTTTTAAAGGGTCTGGTTTGTACCCTGTGAATAAATCTGTTCTGGAAAGAAGGACCTGCACAGACAACTAGATTTCCAAGTGCACAGGCGCAGTCTACAAACATTACATAGCTCCAGGAAGCAGAAGTCAGCCAATTTAAGGATGAGTCTACTAGGCATATTGTACATGATTTGCGACAAGATGATGCAGAATCTCCAACCAGGACGGAAGGAGAAAAAGTTCCAAGTTTTTCGATATAAATTTATTGCAGGACTTAAAAAAAGAAAATAGGTCTCTAAAAGAGACTCAAATTACCCCAACAGACCCTAGAGTTACTACATAGCCTATATTAATTTATAATATTATTTTGTGAACTAATTGGTTCTACTAATTTAGTGATAGGTCTACTAGAGTGTGTAAAATTGTTTAAAAATTACTGCATTTTGAAAATTGTATCAAAAAATTGTATTATACACTAGGTGAATTTGTTCTGGTTAGATCTTTCCAGCCTAGATAAAACACTAAAAAAAACCTGGGGCACGAACTGGAAGAATTTATGTGCTGTCTGATAATGATACTTTAAAAACCAATGAGGCATATGCCTATTTACAGCAAGTTACTTTAACTGAATACTGTGCTATTTTCATTATTACAATTTATTTCTCATTTTATATAATTGTGCCGGGAATACTCATTGTACTTCAGCATAAAGTAAAATTCTCTATAAAATTATATTTAAAATTTGTTCTGTGTAAGATAATTTTTAGTGTACAGTAAAACATTAACTGATTTTTTTATGTACTTTACAAGAAAATTGTATTGTATTATGATATACTTTCCTTTGCTACCAACATATATTACTGGAGGCTTGGCGAATTTTGACTATGGACCCATCAACGCTCCACTTTTAAAAACCTTTTAGACTTGATATATTTATGCAAACAATTTTATAGAATTTTTATCAAAATTAAAATTAGATTCCTAAAGCATTGTGTTTCATATCATATGAAATACCATACAAAATGCTGCAAATGACATCAGTTTTGAAATTTCTATCCACGTTTGCACAGGAGTTATATGGCAATTTGAAAATATGCCTGTTGTGCAACTAAGTGTTTTTCGAAACGGATTGACGTATAATTTATAATATTTACATTTTTGTTAGTCTCTATAGAGGCAACCTCTATGCAAATTTTGTCAAGACAGAAGATGAGGTTATTTTTTTTTTACTAAAAGTGTCTTGATCCAACACATGTAATGATACCCATGTTGAAACTACTGAAAAGGAAACGGCCCAGTACTTGTCAGACTTTGAGCAGCGGGCGGATGCAGTAATGAAGCAGGAAGAGCCCAAAAGCCTCTTGGAAAGCTAAAAGTTACATAGTGGGACGTAGAGTGAAGAGATTTTAATCAGCACTTTAGGATTTTAGCATTGGTGGGGGTTGACTCGTAAGTATGGAACAGCACCAGAATGAAGAGGGAGGGAAGGGGAATGAAGATCCCCGAGAAAACCTGCCGACTAACATTTGAGAAAATCTGGGAACTGACCCACCAGGAACTTAACCTGGATTGCCTTGGTGGGAGGTCAAGGGTTAACGTGTAATAAGGCAACAGATCTTGATGGTATAGGAAATAGTGCTCTATAAAGTTTTGCGAGGGGAGAGATGATCTGATGTCTATATTTCACAGATCTCTAAAGAAGGGGAAGTTTATGAATTGCTGGTAAACAAATGTAGTGACATGGATTGGAGACTTCCACAAGGGACGAAGACAAAACAGTAAAAGTGGGAGATTCCTTATCACAAGAGGGACGGGTTAAGCCTGGGGTGCGTACTGGGTCCCCTGTTGTTTATAATAATGGCAAATGACATGGGTGGGAGTGAGACGCAAAATTAGATTGTTTGCAGATGACTATGCGGGCAGAGGGAACAAATTGCAAGATGACATTGATAGGATACGATTGTGGACAGAAGAAAACACAATGAAAATAAATATGTGAGAAAGACAACAAGATTGTTAGGTTTACAAAGAAGGACACGATTACGGACAGATACAGACGTGAAAGACAGGAGACAGAAGCTTCAGAATACAAGTACATGGTTCTCACTCTTTTAAGCTAAAAAATTCCAAGCACTTTCAAGGAAATTTTCTACAAATCTCAAGGACCCTGAATAATTTATTTTCCTTTTTCGAAAATTCAGTACCAGTAAAGCACATATTATTTATTCTTGTTTCACACATTAATTATAAACTCAGTAAAGTAACAGCTAATAAAATAAAATACAGTCACCACCATAAAATGAGTACCCACACAATTGTAACAAACTGGTTCAGAAATACATAAAATCAAAGAGTACGAACAAAGTCATTAACTGAAGTTGATTATAACCTCTAGAGTCACGTGAAGTAACCTTTCTTGTGCTTAACAGTACAATGTTCAACAACGCTGAAGTCCTACAATTTTAACCATTTATAGACACAATTGTGCTTCAAAATTGTCAAGGACACAGTAATAAATTTGTAACATTCAACATATTTTATGATTTGGCATGGGCAAGCACACACAGACAAAATGCAGGTACGACCCATACAATGAGTGCATCTAACTTTGTACCAGTACCACTTTACCCACTTCCTGCTGCAAGAAAGTTAACATTATTTAACTGTAAATATAAGATCACTATTTGAAGATTCACAATTAGACAGTGCAATAAACTGTAACAAGTTAAACCGTGCTATTTGCATTTAACTTATTCAGACGTTTCTTGGATTTTTCTTTCTAGCTTTTGAAGTTCTAATTATTTTTCTTTTGCAGTCTTCCTAAAACTGTTTGACTGAATGATCAGATTTAGATTTTCTGTTTTTCTGCCTGCTCAGTCAGGTCATCAGCAGATTTCGTAAGGCTGTCAACTGACTGTTGAAGTCGAAGCTTCTTGTTTCTCTGTGCTTCCAATTCTTCGCTTAACTCAAAACTTTGTTTCTTTTCCTCTGTACAGTAGAACCCTGTTATAATGTTTCTGAAGGGACTCAAAAAATGTTTACATTATAAGAGGGTAATATCCTATTATAAAGCAGTTTTCGGGACCAAATGAAGGTAGCATTATAGCCAGGAAAACATTATAAGTGGGAACACTATAACAGGGTTCTACTGTGCTAATTTTCTCCTTGAAATTCTTCTTTTAAGCACAACATATACTTCTGTCGAGCTCCAGCAACAGAAGATCTAAACTATTTGTTTTGGCATGCAGTTTTTGATGCCACCACAACTTTTTACCTCTTTAATTATTAATCTCTTTGCTACATATGATTTTGTACTTTCAGATGTCGCTTTACAGAAAATCCTCATTCGACAGCTGCTTGCCCATGTGAGAAAATTAAAAGCATTTTTACAACTGGCGACAGTTTTTCATACTTTTTTGTACCACTAAGATATGTGCGAAGAAAAATACGAATCCTAGAGACAGCAGGGTCGAAATCACTTAATAAGGTTCAGTTCTCTTGTGCACTTTTAATGAACTCTTGATATTCATGTAAAATTTCATTACACAACTTTTCTTTTAAGTTTTTTGAGCATTGAGAAGAATTAAAAGACATTGTTTCATTTTCTTATAGCAGCTGTTGCTATTAGTTACTATGAATCTAGGATCAAGACATGAAAGGTTTCGAACAAAGGCA
This sequence comes from Medauroidea extradentata, assembly GCA_003012365.1. Lineage (NCBI taxonomy): Eukaryota > Metazoa > Arthropoda > Insecta > Phasmatodea > Phasmatidae > Medauroidea > Medauroidea extradentata. The sequence continues at coordinate 5,669 of PNEQ01056056.1, forward strand.
TATTTAGTAGGGGTCTTGCCAACAAGAAGTCTTCAGCTAGGAAAAGTAAGAGTGGTGCATCACTTGATACTTTATAAGAAAAGGTTGCAGTATCTATCATAACTATTTCAATAAATTATTGTCAGCGGATGTTGCTGATACTAATGATGATTCCGAGATATTATGTTAGGAAAGGCTCTGTTGCTGGTATTGCATTTTAATACAGATGTTTAGGTCTATACTGTGTTAACTTGTAACAAGCATTCATGTTAGTCATTATTAAGATGAAAAGTTGTTTTCAAGTGTGCAAGGAAACTTTATAAAAATGTTGTAGCGAATAAGACATGCAGTAAAATGTTCTGCGTGGCTATCTTTCATAATAGTCTATGTTTCACTTTATTAACGAGCTAAAAGATATTGTCATGATTTTAATGTTTTATTTTTAAAAATACATTATTTTGAATACTGTACAAGTGATAATTCATTACTTTCAGGCCAACAAAGTGTCAAACCACAAACAAGTTCCTAAAAATTGCCACAAATTATATACTGAGTATTTAAATATCACATTAAAATCTATTACAATATACTTAGTCCAAACATCACAAACATTTGTTAATTGTTTTAATACTGCATTATTACAATTTATGTTCGGTAGGCCTTTTTTTTATTTACACTATGAAAATGGTAAAAATTTGTTTCATCACAGTTCTATGCTAACTTATTTGACGCAAACCAAATATTAAAAAAAATCTGGTGTTTGATTTATAAAACTCTGTAGTAGCCTATATCACAAAATTTATGGTAAAATAATATACTAGTATCATTGTGAATAATATAGGTTTAGCATATTTTAAACATGATATGGAAGATCATAAATGTATATTAAAAGTAACAAACGGCCCGACACAGAACCCTGAGGTACTCCACGTTTAATACTACACATCTCAGATTATAACAAGGTACACATTGTTTTCTAGAATCTAGGTAAGATTTAAATAAAGTTAACAATTTTCCTCAAAGTTAATGCCACAATGTTCTAGTTTCTTAAGCACGATGCTGTGATTAACACAGACGAAAACTCAAGTCACAAAAAATACCAACAATATTTTTCTTTTCATTTAGTACATCTAAAATTGTTGATGTCAGTAACGAGTGCTTAAAAAATACATTTTTTTATCCATTCCAATAAAAACTGAAATGTTTCTCACTAAACGACGTAAAAACCAAAATTTTGGGTGGGTCAAAATTGACACAGTATACAGTAGGCCCATGTTAATTTTTTATTTCAATTGATATATTACCACAAAATTAAGTTCTGTTTGACTAGTACTAGGATTCATAACAAATAAATTATGAATACGGATGAAAGAACCTGTACATATTTCTTCCAGCAGTGACTTGGTTAACGAAATGTGGAACGGAGGCTGTGTCTCTAACGGCTGACGTGAGCCCACATGCGAGAAGAAAAGAAATGTTGAATTTCGCTCTTATTTTAAATGTATAACTTATGTCATGTATTCATTTGATTGTATATTGTAAACATGGCTTGTCCGATGTCTTTGTGCAAAAATGTAGGTACACAAAAAAAAAAAGATCCAAGGATGCAATAAGCTAAATCTCACACCCTCCTGACGTCACAGAGTGTACTCTCTGCTGTCCCAAATTCGAGGGAGAGTGAACCAGAGTGAGTGATGATGCTCCCTCGCTGCACCCTCTCGTCCACTCTGCAGGAAGACATCTTTGTTTTCCCTCATTTTCAAACCATAACCTAAAACTGGCACTGGTAAATATTCACTAGAGTTTTCTGCACTAATTTATTTTCCCACCTTTCCTTTTCTCACGCTAGGTTGCAGTGCTTCGAGGGTGCATCCGAGGGTGGCTGTCTCAATTTGATAGAAGAGTGAACCAGAGTGGGCGAGAGTGAGCGTGTACACACTTTATTTGAGACCCAGCCGGAAAGTTTGTTACGTTGTCTGACAGCTACGTGTTGTAACTTACAAGTCCCCCACGCTGCAACAAAATGCTCTCCAAGTTCGAAATAGCTGCCTCCTAAATTGTCACAAAAATTGTCCACAGCTCTTAAAAATCCTACACTACTACTCAAACGAGTAGTAGGCCTAATACGAAATACGGTTACAACAGGGTTGCCACTGATATTCGTCATTTTAATTGCCTGACTTTCCCTGACCCAAATGTAAAAACTTCCCCGACCAAAAATTCCGGGATCGGCCGATTAAAAACATTAATATCGGCAGATCTGCGTATCGTTAAAATTTGGGGATCGGCACAGCTCTAAAAAAATAATAGATTTATGTGAGTAATCAATAATCAAGCTTATCTGATTATTTTATTGCAGCTCGTGTTCTGTTTCTAAATACTTTAACTCCACCTAATCTGAAATGCACCAACACATAACCATTGTTTGCCAATTCTGGTAGATAACGTGGGTTTTGGTTGATCACAAGCTTCTACCTGCTTCCACCGACAGAAAAGGTCTATAAAGGCCTAAAGGGCCACCAAAGCCGGTCAAGATTTGGTTGAAATTCATCGAGAGTTGTGTTCATTGATGATTTATGAGTAGTATACAATGCTAAATGATATTATAATAGCATATAAATAATGAGTGGACGTAACATGTATCGTTAAATGGCTAAACGACTTCTGCAGTGTATCTTTGTTGCCTGTGGGGCATTATTTTACCTCGCGTTGTAAGAGTTTCGTAGGCGTTATCAGGATTCTTTTGTTAAACATTGGGTTTTAATTTGATGCAAGTATGCAACTCTTTGATCACTCTATTTGCAATAAGACAAATTTAAAAAAATTAAGCAAATTTGAGCATTTTTTCGTATGCCTGTTGACGTAGCTCATAACATACCAATATGTAAACATTTTGAAACTCACAAACATTTAGTCCCTGCTTGTCTAGAAAATAAACCAATACACAATTTTTTTCAACCACTGATGTGTTCTTACGTAAAGTCTGTGAAATAAAAAATTTTAGACATTGGTGGAGTTAGCAATGTATTTCCGAAAAACAGAGCAGTAACCAAAGCCATTTTCCAAGTGACACTTGTAACATGATTTACTTTTTACAATAGTACGGCCATTTAAAAAAAAAAGGCATTTTGTAACCGACTTCGTAAATAAATTTTAAAATTTTACTATGATGAAACTTTCCTGACTATAAATTTATTTCCCTGGCTTTCCAGGTCGGTGGCAACCCTGTACAAGTTTAATGGGTTTTGATAAGTTTATATGTTCAGTAATATATACACACACCAACCGTCACCTAGAGCGTTTGTACGCCGTTCTAAAAACTACATTTGAATAAGCAATGTTACGTAAGACAACACTAACCTGTTTTTTCTTTGATTTCGCATAGAACGCTGAACAAGGCCGGTTTCATTCGATGGCAGTTAAGAGTGTGTTTTCTGAAACGCAAACGCACAAAATCAACTTAAGTCCATATATTTCGGGTATATTTACGTTCTAAGACTAGTAAAAACAATGTTATGGCCTACTACTGTAACATTAGTCATTAAAATATCGCCTAACGCTTTTACAGTACCTGGCTTGTGCTTCATCTAGTGACTGATCTGTGATATTCATTATTTGCTGCAAGATCTCCCCAATATCTTGTTTTCTAGTCTCTTGATCCGGAGTCGTTGGAGCCCCGTGGTTCGGATCCACAGGTTGCATTCCATAAGGCTGTGGCATCATCCCAACTTGAGAACTGACTGGATGCATCATACGACTTTGTTCGTCCATAGTTTCAGTACGACGAATTTTTGACACCTTCACACGCTCAGGTTAACAAGTAACACGCACACGTCAACTCACTGTCAAGCACGGGTAAAAAAAACACTATCCTAACTCAAGCCAACACGGCCCCCGTGAGAAATACCGTCATTAACAATAACGAACACGGTTATCTTCGGCAACTAGTCCGTCACATGTGTCTCTTATTTAAGTAAATTAAAGACACATGGTGCATGGATTCTAATGTTATGACGGACGAGGACTAATGTGCGGAGAACAACTCCGACATTATGTCACTGACAGGCAACCCTAATGCCATAAAACCATCCGTCCAAGTGCCATTTAGGGAAGTGAAGCTTTGAAAAGCAGCCAATGAGGATGCGAGTTTACGCGTTTGTTTTCCCCATGAGCGCTGCCAATCATGAAAGGCGCTTTCCTCCTCCCTCCGTAATGAGAGGGGAAAAGGAGCGCGCGCAGTTTTATAGTCGTCGAAACAACATGAAAAGACTATAGTGTACCTCTAGTTTTCCCAGTGAAAATAATTTTACAGCCGTCAAGCACTTTCCTAACACTAACTTAGCAAATGCTTCCTTCTACAGTACATCAACATTAAAAAAAATTTTTTTTAATAAAACTTGCACTTTAGCTTTGTACTATTGGCCCCGCCCACATGAGGAGACATACAAAGCTTTAAAACAAAAATAAGAACAGTACATTAAAAACAATGTTTCAAATAGCTAAGTAAGAGAAACTAAATAGTATTTCAGTGAGTCTAAAATTGTGTTATTAACGAATTCTCTAATGAGGAAATTACACAATAGTGCCTCATGCAGAAACCACAATAGATCCGTTTCATTCTAACTAAGGTTAATTTTGCTAAGGTTAGAAAGAAACTTTGTTTTCTTATGGGAGAGTTTGGCACAGGGAAAATTTCTGCCGCTAGGAGCGCTGAAGTCACATGTGGGGACAAATTAACATTGCGGTATATGGAAGTATTACTTTATTTTATTTTTATTTATTTTATTTATTTCAGTGCACTCCGTTTGATCCCTACAGTTTGGGATATGGAGCATGTCAAAAATTAGCATACATTCAATACATACATATCAAAGAAAAACAAAACAATTACACATTACAAAAGCCTATATGTAGGCCTTATACATAACCAAAATCTTATACAAGGTATTTGAAATAATAATATATACAATTATACAATACATGACAAAAGAACATACAATATAAAAGAACCTGCAACAACAAAGAACATAACAATACAATGTATAGCAAGAATTTAAATATTATTTCCTTTGATTTGAAATCTGTACCACTGTAAGTTTTGTGGACACAGTGAAGAAAGGAAGGAAGTAGGAAAAAGCTTGATAATATTGCCATGTGACAAACATAATGAAAACATAAAGCAATACATACCTAAGTTTCATATATTTAAAACAATTCAAAATATAGGCTTGAACATAAATGGGCCTTACTTTCACAACTTAATTTGGCTTATCACAATTGTGAATATTCTAATATTCACTAATGGAATAGAAGGTGTGAGAATGTAAGAATTCCTTCAATTCTTTCTTAAATAATTTTCTATTAAAGACAAGCATTTTTCAGTGCTTTGGGTACCGGTAGTTTATTAAATAATTTAATAACTGACCAAAAAGTTCCTTTCTGAAAGGATGAAAGAGAGGCTGACGGTGCATGTAGATATGTTTTAAGTCTTGTATTATGATTGTGTATTTCTCCGTTAAGTTTGAATTTGTCATTATGTTCAGATACATAAACTAAAACTTCATAGATGTACTGCGACATAATAGGAAGTATTTTCAATTTCTTAAAAGGTGGTCTACAGGATTCATATTTGGATTTATGACAAAGAATTCTGATTGCTTTCTTCTGTAATATAAAAATTTTATTACTGTTTACAGAGTTACACCAATGTATTACACCATATGTTATAATTGAGTGAAAGTAAGCGAAATAAACATTCTTTGGAGCATTTTGAGATAGAAGTGATGATAGGTATCTTAATGTAAAGGTTGCTGAACTTAATTTCTTCGATATGTAGATGTTGCATTATTTATTGATGTGTTACCAAATTAAATTGAAGATTCTGTAATTGTATCAACACCACCTGAAAAGTCAAAACAACTTGTTTTATCGTAGTTAAGGGCCAGTTTGTTTGCCAGAAACCAATTATTTATTTTTTTCAAAGATACTGTCTTTTGCTATCATTAATTCATTGTGTGTTTTTCTTTTTATTAAAATGCTGGTGTCATCAGCAAAGAGAACAGTGAAGGCTCTGGCAGAATTGGTATTGCTGGTGGTAGTGCAAGTGGCTGGCGGGCTCTAATTGGCTGAACGGCTTTTCGTGATGTCACCAACTACTAGCAGTTGTGGTAGTTGGCAGTTACTAGGCAAAGTTCCCGAACTTCAACTTCTTGGCTGCTGGACAAAACTACCATCACGTGATCGCGACGCAGCAACCAATCAGACGATGTTTTGACGAGCATGCGCAAATTATAGGGTCGGGTTGGGTAGTTTGAAGTGTTTGGAATTTAACCCCGAGTGAAATCCACCTGTGTAGGAATTTTGAACAACGAGAACTAATATTTTATTTGTAAATAATATAAAGAATTCACTGTGGATGTAGGCAAAATATACAATGAAAAAAATATGTAGGAATTTTTTTATTCTCGCTGTCTTAGAACCTTTAATAAAATTGCAGGCGTATTCTAATAAACAACAAACATATGGCACGTGAGACGTAACCTACACTATTTCAGCGAGTAAATTTTCGTAAGTTTCATCGCTGCTGGAAATCTATCTATTAAAATAAATAACAAAGAACTTATTTTGTAGTCGTACATTTAGCTTACGATTTTGTATCAAATGATCCTCCAAATACAATTAAGGTTATGTTATTGTTTGTATCAGGTCAGTATTGTATTTATAAACTCAATTTCTGGACACCTAACTATAAACGGAAAGTTTCGTATCTTGCACAAAATTTAAACTCACAAAACTGTACGCAATATTTTTAAACTGTATAAAACTGTCGGCGATGAGCTGAGTTTTTATTAATACCAAGCTAGTAACTGCAATAGAAACTACCATTTGTGACCAGCATTAACATCAGCAACTACCACCTGCCACCTGCACTTCGGGATTGGTCCATATCAACCAATCACAGCCCACCAGCCACCTGCACTACCACCAGCAATTTCAATTCTGCCAGGGGCTTGATTGAACCTGGTTCTAGGTTAAGTGGTAAGTCGTTCATGAAGATGAGAAATAACAATGGGCCCAAGATAGAGCCTTGTGGAACACCATGTTTTATAGATTCTGGTTGTGATATGATGTTATTAAGTGTTTCATCTGTTACCATTACTCTCTGTTTTCTCTGGGTTAAGTAAGATGTAATTAACCTATTTGTTCTACCTGTAACACCATAATGGGCTAGTTTTTCAATAAGTATCTTATGGTTTACACCGTCAAATGCTTTTGACAAGTCACAAAAAATTCCCTATACACATTCCTTGCTGTTCCACGCATTTAATATAGTTGATGTCAGTTTAGACTAGGCATCCTTAGTAGATAAATGTTTTCTGAAACCAAACTGAGATCCTGAGAAAATGTTATGCACTTGTAAGTGACTTTTAATTCGTGTGTGTATAACTTTTTCTAATATCTTAGAAAAGGTTGATAGAAGTGATATTGGTCTATAATTTTCTATTTTATCCTTCTCACCTTTTTTGTAAAGAGGTCAGGAAACTCGCCTGTGTATAGCATCCAATTACAGATATAGCTTAGAGGGATGCTAATTGAAACTTTACATTGTTTAACTAAGGAACTACTAATTTGGTCGTGTCCACACGAAGAGGTTATTATTAGAGATTTAATAACTTGTTCTATTTCACAAGGAGTGATGTGTTGTATTATAATATCATTAAATATACCTGGAAAACTTGTTGTAAGGTATTTTAAGGATTCAGTGATTGTTGAATTATTATTGACAAGCTTTCCTGCTATTGAGACAAAGTACCCAATACAGCACGCCTGGTTGCAAAAAGGTTGCTGCTACGTTGCATTGTTTCAATTTGGTTGCGAGCCTGTTTGAAACGTTGTGTCAATGTTCCAAATGTTGTCAATGTCGCAGGAATGTTACTGTGAAATTATTTGTCTGGCTGTAACGTTGTAGTAACGTTGTAGTAACGTTTCAGATGGCCATATACTAATGAGTCAAAATTCTTTCGTTATTAATACATACAAATTTGACAGAAACTGCGTTTTTAATGAGATTATTGGTTTTATTCAGTTATATTTAATCATATTATAATTTAATGTAGGGTTGTTCTAGTGAAATATTTAGGATCTCTTCGATGTTATAGTTTATGTAAAGTTGCGTCTTTTACTTGTATTGTTCTGGTTTTGCATTGTTTACATTTTAATGTATTTGGAAGACCCATTTTTCTATATTATTGATAATACTTCGAGTTTTGTAGTAATAAGGTAGGAGAAATATCAAGAAAGAGTATTATTATTATTAAAATTCCTGTGATTAGTTAGAACTCAGCAATATGTGTGGTTTGTTCACGAAATTAATTTCCAAGTTCGTATCGGTTAGCCAATCAGTTCCTAAC
>PNEQ01056057.1:0-27854 GCA_003012365.1 Medauroidea extradentata
AGACAACTCAGAGTCGTGTCTAGCCTTGTATCACACGACACTACGACAGTGAACATCGTGCCCCGAGCTAGGCTTGTTCTCTACAACATGGAGGCCTGTGTTCTGAGAATACTGAAGGTATTCTAACACACACTTCCACGAACATATAGACTACTGAGCTAACAAGGTCGGGGCGCTGACTTCCCGGAACTAAAATGTCGGCAACTACTACGCGGAACAGACTGCGGCGACGTCAACTACGTGTTCAAGGCCAACATATGCAGACATATTGGTTTTTTATTAATTTATATTTATTTAATTTGTCACTTTTACGATCCCTCAAACAGTACGTGGCATTGGTAGAGGTACACAGTGGGAAGGGGAAGAGATTCGGCCATGGCCTGTTTTAGGAACCATCCCAGTATTCACATGGAGTTATTTCGGAAAACCCTAGGAAACCGAAATCAGGACGGCAGGAGCCTGTAATCGAACCCAGGTCCTCTCGAATGCGAGGCGAGTGTATTACCACTGCTCATCAACGCTTGGTCAGGATTATACAACTACGCATGCTAGAGTCAACTTAGGGGCGTTTATTTACTTTCTTTCTGCCCATATTTCCTTCATCCTTTTGCTGCGAACGTATTTCCTTAAGGGCGTTGAACCCGCAAAATGTCATTTTTTTATATCTGTGCCAAACATGGATCAACTTTTCAACACCAGGTAACTTGTCATTTCACCAAATAAAAGAAGATAATTAGACCCCATGGTTTTTATATAACCACTCATCAAAGTCACAAAATGGCCATTGCGGTGTAGCCAAAATAAAAAAAGTAATCAACGAATGAATTCAAAATTACAGGAACTGAAAGTCAGTGTAGCAATAAATTTTCTGACATGTTTGACAAAAGTTAGATTTAAAAATTTCAGTAGTAGCCAAAAGCAAAAGTAGTGTAAAAGTGTACTTATTTTCATCCATTAAAAAAATGTATATCGGTTTGAAGTGTCTTGAAGTAGCTCATATAATAAGAATTATCTTGTTTCTGCAAGTTAATTATTTTTTATTATTTTGACTACACCGCAACTACCGTTTTGTGACTTTGATAGGTGAATATGCTAAAACTATGGGACCTGTTTTTTTTATTTGGGGAAATTACATGTTATCTGATGTGTAAAAGTTGAACATTGTTTGGCACAAACATAAAATTTTGCATTGTTACGGGTTCAACGTCCTTCGGTTTTAATCATTTTACATTTGTACGATATATGGCTTGTTTTATAAACGTATATTGAGACTACTGTTTACAGAAATGGAAATTTTCTAGCATTCATAGCTATTATATAAGAAACAAAAACCAACCGACGTACAGAAATGAAATAATTCTCACCGATAAACAATACCATGGGCTACGTCTAGACATGTATAAAAACTGGCATTGAACTTATCTTTATTTTTAAAAAAATTCCGAAAGTTGGTAATTTTTATTTCGAATTCAGAAATGTTTAAAAAATACAAAAAAAATATTCGATGCTGTTTTTATAAGTGCCTAGACGTAACCCGCTACACAGTTCTTCTGTGCGAATTATTTCATTTCTGTAAGTCAGTTGGCATTCCTTTCTTGCATAAAACCGTTGTATGCAAATTTCGGCTTCGTAAGGCCATTAGACAAAAAGTATTTAAGTAAGAAAACTTTAATTAGTATGAAAAACAAACAGAATTCATGTCTATAAAATAAACCGTATTTCATACAAATGTAAAAATTATTAAAACAATTAAAATTTTCAGGCAGCCCCCCTTAAGGGCCATGCCTACCCGCGCGTGAGAGGCTCAAAAGCGACAGAGCAGTAAGGTCGACCTTGAAACGCGCATCAAATGCCACGACGCCTCAACGAGTCAAGCGCTGAACTAGCGTGCAAGCTTCCCGCTGAACTGTTTTTACTATGGGACACTAAGCGGTGACCACATAATGTTATTGGTGGAAAGTCTGCAACTAAGTTCAGTGAACGTCGCAATTTGAGTTTCATATGCATCCGGTTTGTACATTTTGAAGTACGGAAGTCTGAAAAGGCCGATTTTAGCCATATTGGAGGGCCTAGAAACAGTGTTTTTTTTAATGAGCGTGGCGTCTTAACAATGAGGTTCCGACCTTGTCTGAAGTTTGCTTACTTTTCGTACGTGAACACAATGGGCACACGGGGAATATTATCGTAGGAAAAACCTGTTTACGAACACACTGCAACGCGTTTGAAGTGTGGGATAGGCGGCCGCCTTAAGGCTTTGCTCTTTAGTGTTGCAGGGGTTTCGAAAATATGTTCTTAACACAAATTAATACAGATATGAAAAATTCATTCTTACAGTATTAACACATATATCATCGTTTGTATCCTAACTATTCTGTTGCAATACACCAAACGGATTTTTAGATTTTGCCCCTGAAATATCACATAATATTGTTGTCAAAATAAGCCGAAATGAAGCAAAATATTTTTTTGTTAGCAAACGTTACAGTATTAAAAAAACGTTCTGGTAAAATTGTGTATCGTATGACTGTACACAGTCTCAAATTTTTCAAAGAATTTTGTTTAAAAAAATATTTGAGTTATTTGCAATTGTTTGAAATAAATGATATGATGATGGCCTTAAGGTGGCCGTCTGCCCAGCCCGCCGAGCATTGTGCTGAGATTCAGTCGTTACAAGATTGTTCGAAAAGTGCTGAGCGTGCGTACGTTGGGTCTGCTTCTGCTGAGGAATAGCTAGAGACGGGAATAATTCGCGGTTATTTGTATTTTTAAAGAAATGCTAAAACTAAAAATTAAAATTTAAAAAATTCCAAAAAATTTTTAAATACAAAAAAAAAAAAATGCAATACTTCATTTTTATGAGCATGACATTGTAGCCTGCAATGTCTTTATCCACTGTGATTTTTTTTTTTTTTTTTTGAGTTTGGAATATCAGTCGGTTTTAGTGTAGTCGTTAAAACGGAAACATGCAAAATATGACTTTAACAAGTCATTACGCGAAAACTATAAGAGATAAAAACATTTTATAAGAGCCAAATTTGGTCACATTTTGTGTCTCAAATAATAATAAAAAAATATCTGATACCAATAACAAATAAAAAATGGTAATGAAAATTGTGATGACCGCGCCCTTAAGGTGTCTCTCTAGATAGTCTATGTACGTGTGTGTGTGAGTCAGGAGCGGTAAGGTTGCCACTAACCAACCGTAATGTATAAGGAACCCTGTTTTTCGCGAGAAAAAAAAAAATATATATATGGCCCAGTTTGTTTTAGTACCTGACGTGCACATATGTAGTTCTGCTTCATGGTAATTGGGAGCGTGTCTGCGTGAAGAGCCGTATCTCATTAGACTGAGCCAATTAAAAAAACGTTCCTGCAACACCACACGTCTGTGATTTGCAGGTAGAATCCCAAGACTGGTGCGAGTTAAAATATCCAATCACTGACCACGAAGCTGAACTGCAGAGAAGCGGGTAATACATTGGAACAACCTCGTGAAGAAATCTTCTCGCGTAAATCTGGAGTTCCTAAGTAGGTTAAAACATAGAAAATAATGCTATTAATTTAGCCTGAGATACAAAATCAATTCTAAGTAATGTACTTATTTTGAACTTACGAGCGATATAAATGCCAATTTCATTAATGGCATATAAATACTTTGTGGTAGGTCGTATCCTGCACCATATCAAGACTATATTTATAATAAATATTGAAAACCAGAATTGCAATAAAAATTAAATACGTCCAATCTGGCAGGGGAATGTCCATTTTTAGGTGGGGCATTAAGGCTGTGTTGGAATTATTGTTTTTTTTTTTTTTTTCGGTCGTTTAGAAACACTTTTTAAAATGTATAGTCAAGGTTCTATGGTAAAATATATTACCTTGCGATGAACACACAGATCCATAGCATGTGTCGAATACGTTATGACGGAATTAGTGTAGATATGTTTAAATCATAAATAGACGCTAACCGGTATATAGTCATCAGATATGTATATACATTGCTAGCCAAATTCGACATTTGTAAAATGTTAAAGCGTTATAATAAGAAGTGTTTGATGATTTCAATTAAAATAATGTTATGATTTACAAATGTTAACTTCAACACAGGAGTGAGAACTTGCATTAAGGACCCCAACTTATTATTTTTTCCTAATTAAACTGTTGCGGTAGGAGATAAATAAGCTCTAGTAGGTCTGGTGTCTGAGTCAGAGATTGGACTGGATCTGTCGATAAAGACTCACAGCAAGCGTAGAGAGAGAGAGAGAGAGAGAGAGAGAGAGAGAATCACAGATAGAAAGAGAGGGACAGATAGAGAGATTCATGGGCAAAAAGTAGATTATTTTGCAGGGCTTCAATGTAGTAGTCGCTTGTCCTGCGTCACCCTCACCCCTCGTCATAAGGTCAACAGTATGTTCGCATTTGATTGGATCAGTGAGAGTTCCGATATGACGATAATGAATGGTGGTTATTCATCTGTAAACCTTTCAACCTTGGGGAATAATCGTCGTCAAACCATATAATGTGCAGCATGCTACAACGTTATGGAAATATTCTGGAACAAAATATTTTTTTTGCAGATTTTAACTCTCTCGGCATACGAATGTTTGTTACAAAATGGCGTGCAACAAAAAGTTATTTGCGACGCGTTGGGGAAGACAGAGTTCAATATGAACGACATGTGTATGTAACACGAGTAGAGATGGTGGAAAATCGCAAGAGTCTTTCGTTCCAGTGCATTGTACAAATCATTATAGCGGCCTGCAGCTTACATGATTGCAGGATGGTTATATGTTTCGTTGGAGGGGGAGTTCATGTAAAATTTTACTATTTTTCAATAATGTATATATTTGTACGATATGTGGTTTGTTTTGTAGACACATATTGCAACTATTTTTCACAACTATCAAATTTTCCTAGCTTTCATAGTTTTTGTGTAATGGCGGGTCAAAGCCCAAATTTCCATAAAACGGTTTCATACAAGAAACGATGACCAACTGACTGACAGAAATTAAATAATTCACAGTTAAGAACAGTGTCACGGGTTACGCCAAGATATGTTTAAAAGCCCGCATTGGAATTTTTTGTATTTAAAAAAACTGCATAAAGTGGAAAATTTTTGATATGTAATGCAGATATTAAAAAAAAAAAAAAACATGTATATATATTTTTTTTAGTAATTTTTTCGGACATACCTTAACGTAGCCCGCGACACTGTTCCTCACTGTAAATTATTTCATTTCTATAAGTAGATTTACCGTTCTTGTATAAAACTGTTTCATGCAAATTTGGACTTTGGCCTACAACTATACAAAAACTATGAAAGCTAGAAAATTTTCATTATTGTAAAAAATTATTTAAATATATGTTTATAAAAGGTATCAAATATCGTACGAATATAACAATTATTAAAACAATTAGAATTTTGCAGGGAGCCCCCCCCCCTCCTACGCCAACGCTCCACCCCGGATCAAAATGTACAATAGCGGCACATCATAGTTATCATTGGTCCAGGCAGATGAAGACAAGCCAATAACGACACAAGAACATCAGATAAAGACAAGTTACAATGAGGCCGAGCAAACCGTCAATTTCATCCGAGATAATTTCATTTATTTCAAACAATTGCAAATAACGTAAATATTTTTTAACCAAATGCTTTGCAAAAAATTTAGACTGTGTACAATCATACAATACACAAATTTTCCAGAGCGTTTTTTTAATACTATACCGTTTGCTAGCAAAAAAAATATATTGTCTAATTTCGGCGTATTTTGACAACAAAATACGGGCTATTTCAGGGGCAAAAAATCTGAAAATCAATTTGGTGTATTACAACAGAAAAATGCAGATACAAGCGATGATATATAAGTGTTAAAACTGCTAGACTGAATTTTTGAAACATGTATTAATTTGCGTTAATAAGAAATATTTTGGAAACCCCAGCTAAACTAAAGAGTGAGGCCTTGATCATAGGCACGGATAGAAAAAGTGCGCGCTGTCTTGTGGGAACAAGGTAGGATTCAAACAACTGCACATACGAGCAACATAAGCTACTGGCTCTTGGCTTATTTATCAGCTCATGGAGGAGACTGAGTTAATGATAAATACGCAACTAAACTCACGTGGTGTGACTGTGTCAGCAAGCAGCCAATGGGTAGCTGCTGTTTGCTTGAGTGTACATAAATACCTGGAGGCTAGCTTACAGCTCAGTCAACTCGCCCTCTAATCATGAGCACAGCCCGCGATTTTCCCGGGTGTGTTTGAAGAAAAGTTAGGTTTCAAACTACAGTAGGCCTACACATGAAATAGTCCTCATCGAGGACTCTGGGCCAATAGCTAGAGACGGGAATAATTCGCGAGTTCATTGACCTGTAGGCTAGCTTGCAAGAATATTTGTGAACTGAAGCAGACAGCAGATGCTCATTGGCTGCTTGCGGTTCAAGTGACCCAGGTCTGTATTAGTTACAATTCAAATATTGGCTCGGAGACTTCCAGGTGTCAAATAAGTCACAGACCAATTGCGAAAGTGACTCAAACCTACAGTTGTTGGAATTCTAGCTTGCATCCAAGTGAAAACACGAATTTGTCAGGTCTCGACCAATAGCATACCTGCGCGAACACTCACTCTCTGCCGCACCACAGAATATTTAGGAATACAGAAGTGGAATAGCCGCTAGGACAGCGAACTGTCACACACGCTTGCCTGGCCAGCAATATGGCGGCTACGCCTACCGCCAATCAGCGTGAAGCAGCTGGTCTGCTAGCCGGCAGCCAGGCCAATAGGAAACCTGCAGTAACACACAGGAGCCAAACATACACGAGGCTGGTATCAACAGCCAATAAGCTGCCGAGTTCGTCAATACCAAACGAGCCGCCACGTCATTCCGCGTCTGTGTTACTATGTAGTCTGTGGCCGCACTATCTTGCGAGATGTTCAACTGCCCACTCACTGGAGCCGCAGACAATGTACAAGTGTCTGAGAACAGAGGTGGAGTCCAGCCGACATTGCCAGATGTAAGACATCTTAGCAAGTTCTACGACTTGTAGACGACACTCTAACGTTAGAGGCAGTGCCTTTTGGTGCAACATTTTGTTTCAGTGCCTTACGTGCACATCTGCAGACTCTGTATAGAGACGTCACTTATTGAATGCGCCAATCAGAGCAAGGTTCCTGCGACACCATACGTCTGTGATTGGTGTGTTGAACCCCAACACGCTGAGAGCAAAACACAGCCGATCACTGGCCACGAAGCTGAGCTGCAGGTGTGCACATAAGACAGTGAAACAAAATTGTGTAAAAATATTTTCGCGACAAACTCGAGGACCAAATAATTACGCTCGCAAAAAAAAAACACACTTACTGGAAGAGTTGCCCCGTTGTTCCTGTATTTCCAGTCTGCTTTGACCTTGAAATATCTGCTAGGGTGTAGCGAACTTGAGAGCTTCCCAATAGTTGCAATTATATAACCTGTCTTCATTCAATATGATGTGTTCCGTTGTTTTCATTTTTACTAGTTTTATCGCCCTTTATTTAAGTTATCCAAATTAACTATTATTACTCTAAGGAGCAGAAAGTATCAAACACAAAGTGCGACAATAATGTGCTCCTCCACCGTGGCAAATGTCGCGGCGTGCTAGCCTATCAGTTACGTAATTGCGGGAGTTCATTACTGCTTCACTGAGTAGCCCAATTCAGGCAAATATGGAGTCGCTGGATTCTATCATAGCTTTGTTTTCTTTGTATTATTCATACACGGTTTTCTATGGATTGATCCAACAGCAAACGTAGGTAGTGAAAAAATTTACATTGTGTTCGAATTTAGGCTTGGCTCAATATTTATTCACATTTGCCGGGCTGTGTTCGTCTTACTTGGCCGCCCCAACATCTGGGTCCCCGGCAACCTCGCCAAGTATACCGACATCAGGCTGGACTTCTAAACATACTTTTACAGAACGGGAACTTTACCGAATAAATTTAAGGTCAAGACAGAATTCAAACGCGACAATTTATATCCAGGACATTTAATTTCGTACAACCTTGAGAATCGTGGACCAGTAACAGACAAACAAGAACATTAAAAACCTGACTTTTAACTTAACAACGGTTAATCAGATATTGACGCCATTTTATTTCACAGCATATCAGAAGATCTACTTCACAGTTATTGGCAGTGGGTCTTCGTGTACAGTTGACTGCACAAATCAGAATAATTCTCACACCATACGTCTGTGGTTTGCCAGTACAATATCAAGACACAGCATATTTAGTAATACAGAAGTGAAATAGCAGGTAGGACGGCGAACTCAGTCATACACGCCAGCAAAATGGCTTCCCTGGCCAGCAACATGGCAGAGACGTACCACCAATCAGTGTAAGGCAGCTGCCCTGCTAGCCGGCAGCCAGGCCAATAGTAAACCTGCAGTAACATGCACGAGCCAAACATACACGGAGGACTTGTATAAACAAACTCGGTCAGCCAATAAGCAGCGAAGTTCGCCTGTATCAAAAGAGCCGCCACGACATTTCACGTCTGTATTACTCTCTAGTCTGTGACCAAGACAAGTGAGACTTAACTCATCCAATCACTGGCCAAGAAGCACAACTGCAGATGTGCACATACGGCAATGAAACCAAATGGTACAATAATATTTTCGCCATAAAACTGAGGCTCAGCTTATAACTAGAGATGATGGTATACTGCGAAAATGTTTGTGCCAACATACCCTTGAAAACACTGTAGTAAATTGCAACACATATGATTGGGTGATATACGTCTGACTCGACGTAGCTGTCTGCAGTCCAATAACAGACATCAAGTATTACAACATCGGTATTCTTATTGACTCAGTCAAATAGGGCAACAGCTTCACGTACAAGCGAAAGCCAGTAATCTTCTGGTAAGCTTAAGCGTGCGTTGAAACCCAGCAGTCAGTTAAGTTTTCCCGCGATAAACCATCCTCTCCACATATAACTATAAACGCCTTGGGAATGCCCGCAAATCACAGACACGTGGAGTCGCAGTGACCTTGGTACAGTCAAATAAGAGACAGCTCTGCATAAATACATACTTACAATCAGCCATGAATCACAGATGCAGATGTATGCGCAACGTACTGAAACAAGCTAGTTTGGCAATATATTTTATGAAAATACAGGATCCCTACTAATGAACAAACATAATACTGTGTAGTACGACTTACAGGCTAGTAAAGTAGCGAGTTATTGGTCCTTAAAGGTTAAGGCGCCTGCCTAGTGACCGTGTGTTAGTGTGAGTGAGGCACGGCGCCAAGGGCGATGTTGACCGGCTCATCCGGTGCGGTATCGCCTCTACCGCAAGACACTGGAACAACGTGCAGTTGTATCGTACATCATTCACCTGACTGACACATTCAGTGGTGAACCCATCTGTTTAAAGGTGGAAAGTTTTAAGCAAAGTCCATTGCATGCTCCTAGAGTAGTTTCACACGAATCCAGTGAGTAGATTTCAGATATAACAGGTTGAAAAAGCAATTTTTAGCCATTCTTAGGAGCTGCGAAATTATTTTTGATGCCTTGAAACATCTCATTAGCAGAGACATGCAAAACTCGGGTTATTTTCTGACAACTGACTAGATTCCAAGTGACTATAGGCTCGTTCGACGACTGCCGCTGGCCAATATTGTCGTGACTTACCGCGGAGAATGCTTACACGGTAGAGAGGCCAGTCTCTGTAAAGATGTAACACATGCAAATGACTACACATAAAAGTTCGTGGCCAATTGATTCGCAGATTATGCTCTGTTATGTATAGGAAAGTGAAGTTTAGTCTGCTGCCAAATTATAACGCGAATTTTGCATGTCTCTACTCATCAGTTATCGTTTGGAGTGTACTTTCTTTTCGTACATAGACACATTGGGCATATGTGGAATAGTTAGAAAAAACGTATTTACGAACACGCTGCAACGCATTTTAAGCGCATAGTAGGCGAGGACCTTAAGAATATCAGTACGGGCGTTATTAAGCGTAAATACTACATTAGGAATGTCATCTTACAGTTATATTTTCTGTTTATATTAAAATACAAATCATAATTCAAGTCATTCAAATTGCGAATATATCTTGTTTATTCACACTCTTTTTCATTCTCGTTTGTTCACTACTAAAACAATAGACAAAACATTCTCAAGACATAACACACATTTCCAACACTTACTATACTTAAATAAATGCGCGTACTTCTATAGCCATGTTTTTAATGTTGTGTGTTCCATGGCAGTTTACTGTATTTTCCCACAACTTTGAAGGGAATATTTCTATTGGTTACGGAACACGTAGCGCCAGAAATAAAATCATGTCTCAGAAGATTATGTTATTTTTTTTTTGTAACGTAAGTGCGCATTTCCGCGGCATGATGGTTAATTCTTAATAATCCCACGATTATCCCACATCATGCATCAAACATACAAGTACTCAGCTCAAGAACATTCTGTACGTATAAATACACACGTAAATCAACACCTCACCTGCATCGTGAAAAGAAGTCGAAGGATCAAGAAAGGCAAGGACACGAAAATATCACCAGATAGAAAGAGAAATAACAAGGATAACTACGTAACCGGTTTTCAGGATAGAACGAAAATGTTACGTAACGCATAGGTAAGGACGGCTGTTTTTTCGCAAACAAGAGTTTTTCTCAAGCCACATTTAACGCATAGACTTTGCTAAACCGATATTCAATGAAACACCACTTTGACTGTATAGCTGTTAGTGTAATATATTTGCTCTCGATTGTATTAATTACCGTGTAACTGTTTAGTATCTATAGTACCTACTAGTAGGCTACATATTGAAATTGTGGAAAGAATTCTTGACATAAGTTATTAATAAAATGCTTGATAATGTCCAAGTAAACCCTTTATCTTGTACCTATCCACCCTGCATTATTTAATTTATTATTGCTTGTATCTTAAATGTACTCTGTCGCCATCTCAATATCTGTGTGACCATAAACTCTAAAGATTACCAATCGAGCTCTGCACCAGCGAATCAACATAATAAATTGTTGTAATCTTCTATTGTAAGAAATGTAAAACAAATAAAATTTAAAAAATGCACGACCACCAAGAGCTATACTGTGGCTAATGGTGATAGGGACTGACCAATTTTAGAAACCAATTTTTATCTAAGCTTTAATTCTTTGAACACTTCTTGTAGCGCGACAGAATAACGTGTCATGTTATTGTGGACATACGCCACTGCAATATTATGTCGTCCCAGAAATCTTAGAATGAGACTAAGAAAAACAAGCAAACGAAAAATGAGAAAGCAAGCCTAGTTAGGCTGTAGTCAACTGAAGACGGGAACAGATGTCAGCTGCCGAAATGTCGTGAAAAGTCGGGCTTTAGAAAATATCTACTGTGTTCTTTCGTGTCTTCGCCGTCTTGTGTCGTCTAGTCTATGACCTGTGACGTCGTCGTTGTTTTCTTGTGTCCGTTATTGTCTTCGTTACAGTATTGTTTGTTCTGTCTTAATTGTTGTGTCCTGATTTTCCCAGATTATTTTGTTTTTGCATTTCTACTTTTATTATTTTATTTTTATTTTCATTTATTTGTGGTTGACCAATTCCTTACGGAATCTTCCATGTTCTGTAGTTTTGGTTTATGGATGTATTGACTACAGCCTAACTAGGCTTGCTTTCTCAGTTTTTCGTTCGTTTGTTTTTCTTAGTCTCATTCTAAGATTTATAGGACGACATAATATTGCAACGGCGTATGTCCACAATAGCATAACACGTTAAGCTTTGTTTCGTTACAAAAGCACATTTTCTACCAGGTATTCAGTTGGATCACAGTCACTGATTTATTGTGGCGAAAGATGACTTTGTTAGGCTTCAATATAACACGCCCATGTTTGACGTTATTGGCTTATATACATCTGACTGGACCAATGATAACCGTGGTATGTCGCTAGTGAATATTTCTGATTCTTCTTCAAACAACTACACAATCATCCTACCATCACACAAGACGTAGTCCACTATATTGTAGCACAAAATACTGCGGAACGGATTATTCTTGATATTTTCCACTATCTTTGTAGTAAGACGTGTAAGGAGTCACTGATTGTTGATGAAAACAAACACCACTTCATTTTGTTGCGTGACGACATCTGCAGCGCTGCATCTTGGTTATTGTCAGCGCTTCCTTGTACGGTGACGTCACACATTTGACTGAGCCAATCATAACACGTTTACTGCGACACCTCACGTCTGTGATTTGCGGGTAGAACTACGCGACGCTGGGAGTTATAAAACCAGCCAATCACTGACCAGGAATCAGGGCTGCAGATGTGCACATAAGGCATTGAAACAATTTGAAGCAAAATATTTCCCCACCGAAAATCATCGGCTCAAGACACGAACTGAAGAGCTGTGAACCAATCAGAAACCTGCAAGGCAACAAGGATCTAGTCCCGTGATATACGTCTATTTAGCGAGCAGAAGTCAGTATACACGTAACTGAGACTAGAGAATACTTGCGACATACAGTCTCGCCTGGATATGAAATACCGGTATTCGCGACAAGATTTCTGCACCAACTTATTTTAAAGTCTTAACTGCGTAGACCCATAATTTTTTTTATATTTGTGCCAAACACTGTTCAACTTCTGCACATCAGATATCACGTCATTTGCCAAACTAAAAAAAAAAAATTAGGCCCCATAGTTATTGAATATTCACTCATCAAAGTCACAAAATAGCCATTGCGGTGTAGCCAAAATCAAAAAAGTAACTAACTAATAAATAAATTAAAAATTACAGTAACTGATAGTCAGTGAATCAATGCCTTTTTTTGATATGGTTGACAAAAGTTAGTTTTGAAAATTTTTGTAGTAGCCAAAAGTAAAGGTTATGCAAAAATTTACTCATTTTCATCGATTTTTTTAACAATACAAAAACGTATCCCTTTGTGTTCACAAAAGTGTCTTGAAGTGACTCATATCATTAAGAATTAATATGAATTATCTTGTTTCTGCAAGTTAATTATTTTTTATTATTTTGGCTACACAGCAACTGCCATTTTGCGACTTTGATAGGTGATTATGCTAAAATTATGGGACCTAATTTTTATTTTATTTGGGGAAATGCCATGTCATCTTATGTGTTAAATAGTTGACCAGTGTTTGGCACAAATACAAAATTTTGAATTTTTACAGGTCCAACGTCCTTAAGGGGGATTGATCCCTGTCAGATCGGTTTTACGGTTTTTCTTATAAATCAGGGAATAGACACGTTGTTTTACTTTTTTCTCGCTGACAAGGCATAGTTTATTGTTTCATTCACTTTATGGAATCCATATGGCATTGTTTCTGTCAACGTTGCGGCCTCTGTAGTCGCTCCCGTAAATAAAGCAATTTTTCCTTTTCAGCTGTTTCCAGTTGCAAAATAATGAATATATTATGGTTCCAGCAATTACAGAAAATCGATTAAGTTTGTATGTATGCGTTGTCGTGACAAAAATTTTGATACATTGACTAGAACAGAAGTTATCGAGAAGAAACAAATAAATGCAAGGTGGCAGTGATCAATACCCCTTAAGTGCGCACGCATATATCTTCACGATCAGTGATTCATGGGATTGTGGTTTATCGCGGGGAAAGTTGAAAGTTTTCTGGGTTTGAATGTAACGTATTTGTTTCCGACGTTTTTCTTTCGTTACTGTTCAGTCCCATTGGTGTAAATTGGTGTGAAATATTGCCACGAACATTTTCTGTTCTTATCATCAAACTTGTATCATTGCTAGGGACCCCTGATTTTCACGGAAAGAATTTTGCCCCACTTTGTTTTAGTGACTTACGTGCACATCTGCAGCTTTGCTTCATGGTTATTGGCAGCGTGTCTACGTGTCTCTCACTTTACTTCGCCAATCACAATAACGTTACCACAACTTCGCAAGTCTGTGATTTGATAGTACAACCCAGACACACGTCAGAGCTAAGACGTCCAATCACTGATAATGAAGCAGAGCTGCAGATGTGCACGTAAGTCAGTGGAACAAAGTGGGGCAGAATTCTTTTCGCGAAAATTAGGCGTCCCTAATCAATGCATGTTATTAGAGTTAACGATGATTGTGTGAAACGGTTTAAAATGTTAACTTGCGAGTCACGAGACTAGCAGGTTAGAGTTTACCGTTCAACGTGTTCTTACCTACTTGTACACTGACTGCTGCTACAATGAGTACAAGAGTGCACGATGTAAGCGTGTCCAATAAACGATCATAAATAGACTAGTAGTGTATTTGAGGACAATGTTCCTTTCCTACGATTCCTCTTCGCTCACCAAACATTATGATCTCCTCTACACCCCTACTGTTAGATCACATGACAAGCAGTAGGAAACGTTGTGGCCGAGTGGTCATAGCACTCGCCTTTCAACAAGACCACTCGGGTTCGATTCCCGGCGGGGTCGGTACCGTTTCTCGCATTGGCAATCGTGCCGGACGATGTCGCTGTTCGGCGGGTCCTCGCTAGGATCTCCCGTTTTCCCCTTAAGGGTGTTCAAGTACGATAAAATAGTAATTTTATATTTTTACGAAACATTGTTAATTTTGTAGACGATACGTATGAGTGCAGGTTCCCTTTAGTTTTCTCATAATGGTGCGTCAAAGTCAAAATTTGCATGTTCTGCTGCCGTGCAGCAGGTGAGAAAACTATGCCAGCAAAAATTATTTCATAGGAGCAAACTGTACTCACAAGTATAGTCTACAAAAGTAACACTATTTTATAAAAATATAAAATTATGACTTTATCGCCCTTGAACACCCTTAATTCGGGCACCTCTCCATTGCAGGGCCTCATGCCTAGGAGCGGCCAGTAGTAAGTCTGCAGTTCTGGTACGCGATACCCTGGTACTCTGGTACGCGGTACCCTGGTACTCTCCTCTCCTCATATTATATATATTTGTTCGTACAAACAACATTTTACCACTGTCGGGTAACTTTGGTCCTCGCCCAATTTTAGTATTTACGTCATTTATTGAAGAAAGTTCTTAACTAGATGGACATAGACCCGGGCGGGAATATCGCGGGTTCAACTCCCAGCAGCTAGACTGCACAGTTCTGTGTACACTCTGTCTTCAGATACTTGCAGGTCTGCTATTGGGTCTCACTTCTTAAGGTACAGTTGTAGTAAGAGTGGCCCAGTCGTGAAAGTAATGAACGTGCACAGGAGTTTAAAATATAACGTCTCCTCGAATGAATTCACGAAATTTCCGGGACTCTATTGATGGAAAAAGAAATACTTATTTATACTCCGCAACAATCATCTATTTATTCA
This sequence comes from Medauroidea extradentata, assembly GCA_003012365.1. NCBI lineage: Eukaryota > Metazoa > Arthropoda > Insecta > Phasmatodea > Phasmatidae > Medauroidea > Medauroidea extradentata. The sequence continues at coordinate 15,315 of PNEQ01056057.1, forward strand.
CCAAAATACCTAAAAACTAATATTTTTAATGGGTAAAAGTAATTCCGCAAAGGGTCAAAGTAACGCCGGTTTACGGAACTTTTTTCTTTTTCCATTTTAAGCAGCAAAAGTTTTGTTTGGTAAAATATGTACCACTGAGAAGTTAATGTAAATGTTGACTCTGCATTTAAACTTTTCGGATATGTAGTCAAGGCCCTTAATAAATATTTATATACGTCACGGAGAAGCGATTGAAGGCTAGCAGGAAGACCAGAAATAACTGAAATATCCGGCTCGGAGGATCACAAACAATTCCGTAGAGGCAGGTCCAGTCATGCTCGTATCTAATATTCCGTCCTCGCCTGGCGGCGGGTGAAGGAACCCTTATATTCGGTGCAAACATTTCTGCGACAGTTTGTTTCAACGCCTCATGTGCACTGATGTAGTTCTGCCTCGTGGTCAGAGATTGGCTGTTGTTACCTCTTACGTGTCTCAGTGTTTCAAAGCAAATCACAGACACGTAATGTCGTTAGTAAGAAGACACGCCGCGAACAACAATGACGCAGAACTGCAGAGGTTCACGCAACGAGTTGGAGCAAAGTTGGTGAAGAATTATTTACGCCACAAACATGGCCAACACTCGCTCGTAATTTTCTATGCATGGCGTATAAGTCCCTTGATTATATTCACGCTAATAACCTGGTCATTGTATGTTTTATGTAACGGAAAGACTTGCTACATGCGATACACTAGATAACTTTCCAACTACATTACTAGTTACTAGATTACTAATTATTCAGTTGGAACACGGTCGGATTGTTGTTACCGACGCTCGTTTAACTGAATGGTTCGTATTACTCGACCAGTATAATTCTGAGAGTGTTATTGTTCAACAACACTGGTAAAACAACCCAATACTACTTGGAGTGTCGGGGAACACAAATTACCGTGGTTTAGTTCAGTGCCGATGTTACGGAATTATCGACTGCAGTAGTCTAGGTTGGGTGTTACAGCCAGGTCTGTGCCAACAAGGCAGGAGTAGTGTGGTGACAGAAATGTCTCACACTCCCCCCCCCCTTTTTTATTTCTTTTTTACGTATGTAGTCCCTACATTTCAGAATGACGTTGGCTTATTTGTTGAGGAAAATATAGACAATCACACACATAAGTTTCAAACAAATCACTATTTTTTTTTTTTTTCGTTAACTATAGTTGGCACGATCATGCTTACAGCGCAGCGGTCACGTACGTAAACTTATTGATTTTAAAAAGCGGCGAATGGAAAAATAACCACACACACATACAAACACATTTATGTGTGTGTGTGTACTTGAATGTACGTGTATGTGTGTATGCGCGCAAATTCCAAAACTTTTGAAAGCGGGTATTAAATGTTGTAGCAACTATACTGAATGTTTTAAAGCTCGTTTTCACCGACCAGATATAGCAACGTGTTTTTTTTTTTTTTTTTATATATATTTAATACCAGAGACTTCGAACATGTTTACAATTTTCAGAGTGCTGTGACATGCACGTCGTGAAAAATGGAACAAGTTGTAATCACGTCGGACCGCATGTTTGGTAAACATGTTCCTGAGCAAGTTGTAAGCCGCGTCGATGCATGCACTCTTCCAGCAAGGTCGTGTGGTGGGTATTTTACGTCTGATGGAAGCTGGTTGCAGACGATATTCCCGCAGTTGACGGCAGAACATTCGTTACTCCTACTGGTCGCAGGTTAAGGGGCTTCCATAGATACGCTGTGTGTGTGTGTGTGTGTGTGTGTGTGTGTGTGTGAGGCAGGAGCGGTAAGGGTGCCACTAATATACGTATGTAATGTATTATCGCCTCTCCGTGCAAGCCACTCAGCTTACTATTATCCTTTTTCCTTATGGCACTTTAAACGGCTACCACATTATTATATTTATAGGAAGCATAGTTCAAAGTCTAGTAGTTTCTATAGTTATGTTTTTATAATCCGACTGTTAACTTTCCAGATACGGCAGTCTGAAAAAAGTCATTTTTGACCGTTTTGAGGAACTAGAAAATAATGTTTCTAATAAATGCGTCAAATTTTTAAAACTATAGCGACATAGTTTGAAGTTTGTGTTCTTTTCGTAGTTATTCCGATATAGTGCGTGTTAATTAGTTTCGTCAAAAAGACGATAGTCGTAACTCGCAGCAACGCATTTGAAGGGCAGTTAGGGAGGCCCCTTAGGTTCCTGTCTACCTGCGCTTGAAACACTTTGCAGCAAGTTACAAGTAATCATATTTGGAAGAAACATCTCAACGCGCATTACGTTTGTACATCTATGAAAAGAGAACACATTTCAAACAAAGTTTCTAACAGTTTAAAAATTAGGATCGCATATTGGAAACACGATATTCAAGACTCTCAAAATTGTAAAAAATAGCTTTTTTTTTACCTTCCGTAACTCAAGAAAATTACTACCGGATGTGAAAAACACAATAACAGAAACAAGTGATGGAATTTGAACCATAAGTACCGCAAATGAAATAATACTGTCACCGCTTGAAGTCGCATAGGAAAATAAATAATAGTAAAGCTGTGCGCCCCAGTTGCTGGGTTTGCATGTAGAGGCGATATTGCATTACATACGCCTGCCGGCGTCACTCTTAAGGGCGTTGGGTGCGTAAAATTTAATTTTTTTATATTTGTTCCAAACACTGTTCAACTTTTGCACATCAGATAACACGTCATTTCCCCAAATAAAAAAAAATTAGGCCCCATAGTTTTTGCATAATCACTCATCAAAGTCGCAAAATGGCCATTGCGGTGTAGACAAAATCAATAAAAGTAATTAACTGATAAATTTAAAATTACAGTAACTGATAGTCAGTGTATCAATGCATTTTATGACATGGTTGACAAAAGTTAGTTTTGAAAATTTCAGTAGTAGACAAAAGACAAAGTTATGCAAAAATTTACTCATTATCGTCAATTTTTTAAAAATACAAAACGTTATCGCTTTGTGTTCACAAAAGTGTCTTGAAGTAGCTAATATAATTAAGAACTAATAGGAATTATCTTGTTTCTGCAAGTTAATTATTTTTTATTATTTTGGCTACACCGCAACTGCCATTTTGCGACTTTGATAGGTGATTATGCTAAAACTATGGGACCTATTTTTCTTTATTTTGGGAAATTACATGTTATCTTATGTGTAAAAGTTGAACAGTGTTTGGCACAAATATAAAATTTTGGATTTTTACGGGTCCAACGTCCTTAACACTCCATCGGTTTTGTGCCTCACATAAACAAACACAGCCTACCTAGAAAGAACCTTAAGGCGATGCTCTCTTATTTATACTTTTTAGCGATAGTAATTTTTTACACCTAAGCGAGAGCAGATATCATAATTTGTCTGGTAGTTTTGTTTAAAATTGTGTTCTCAATGTCGGCTGATTTTTAAAGGCAGTAAATACTATGGTTTTAGGTAATTACGTTATTAACAAAGTTCTGGTTGGTCCACGTACTAGACGAAACCTTATAATTTCTTGTTCTGGAAATAACATGCTATCAGGCCAAAAAACCATTGTAAACATAACTGCCAAACGTATTGTTGATATCTGCTCTCGTTTAAGATTAAATAAATGACAGCGCAAGCAGTATAAAGAAGAGAGCATGGCGTCATGGTATGAATGTATTGTGCGTGTTGGAAGCTTATAAGTGTGGAAGCAATAAGGACGACACAGCACGCTCATCGCGCCTTACCCTAGCCTCTAGGTACAAGTCACTGCTGTCTTCTCGTCGACAACTGTCCTCACATCAGACATTAAGCACAACTGTAGCATTGTATGGCGTCATATTAGAGGACAGGGTGGGTTGTAAACGCTTATATCTAAAGACCCGGAACTTTCGCGAATTCATTCGAAGAGACGTTATATTTCTAACTCTTGTTAATGTGAGTTCCTTTCGTGATAGGATACTTGTTGAAGAAGCTCGTCCTGAACCAATAACAGGCCTCCATGAAAACACTCGCTGACTGCCGCTATACATTGTCGCATACTGGCCACTCACTGCAACAACCGCCAATGTACAAGCAGTTGAAGACAGTGTACACAAGACTATTGAGTCCCTCCTGCAGCTAGTTCAACTCCACGACATTTCCCTCTCTCTACTTATATCATTTAAAACATTCTGCGACAATATTATCATACCTACAAAGGACCACAAAAAACACCAATTTTTGCCATTTTCGTCAGAAAAAACTGTATAGAGATACAGAGGGGCCTGAATTAGGTATATACTACACACACGTGTCATGTTCCTAACCAGAGATAGATTATATATATGGCGAGCAGTTTCCGTGTAACCTTGCAGCTGCTGAGGCACTGCATGGGGCTCGGCGACCCGGACAGGCAACCGCCTTAAGGTCCCTGTCCGCCTAGTTGGTAGCCACAGTGTTTAAATGCCGAGAGCTGTATTGCGAATGTTATTTCTTAAATACTAACAGGAAGCAGACATCATAAAACCGTTACGTATATGTTTTGAAGACAAGTTATACTATGCAGTCTAATTTTTTCAAAGTCAAAAGTTATGTAATCTTTGCTTGGCTATCATATTTAATTAATTTTCTTTAAGTCGATGATCAGCCAATATTACACAATTGCTTGCTTTGAAAATGTTAGGTTATGTAGTGAAACCAATCCTCAACATATATTTGTAAGGGTTTTACGATAACTGCTGCCATTCTACATAACAAGGGAAACAGGAACTTGTGTCGTTCAGGTAATGTTACTGCTCAGCGAACATACAATAAAACTAATATATTGTTGCAGCAACCAGACATGTCAGTTATGTTATAATGAAGCGGGTGGAGATCTTGGCAGGTGGGGTACAGCTTCAGCTACATATATACTTGTATCAACGCCTTGCGTCTGCATCTACATCTCTGCTTAGTGGGTATTGGCAGAGCGTACTTATACACACACGTCGCTCGTCTGACTGAGACAATTGCAATAAGGTAACTGCCGCCCTACACGTCTGTGGTAAGCAGGTAGAACCCCTAACATGCCGGCAGTTAAAACCTTCAATCACTAGAGACCTGAAGAATTCGCGTTTTCTTTCAGGCGCAAGCTAGACTTCAAAGAGCTGTAAGTTCGTGTCAGTTTCACAACTGGGCCCTGACTGGCTAGACACCTCCTGGAGGATGCTGAGCCAATAATAAGAAGCAACTACATGGAGGCGCAGTCACGTGGTATGACTGTGCCAACGTGCGGCCAATGAGCAGGCGTGGAGGCTAGCCTACAAGTCACTGAACACGCGGACTACTACCGTCTATATCAACCACTGACCACGAGACACAGCTGCAGATGTTCACGAAGGACAACGAAACATGCTGGTGGGAACTTGTTTCCGCTAGAAATCAGTAGTTCTAAGGATTGAAACACCCCCCGCCCCCTACCTTCTCCAGTGTCAATGCCCACGTCTGCCCGCTAGATGTCTTACTATGCCGCTAATAGATTCACAAAGTTGGCAACACCGACACTAAGCAGGAGGACGTCATAACGACAAGTGGTCTGACAGGCTGTCATCATGCCTCGTCACGACAATCCACTTGGACAACATGTGCTCGTCGAGTAGGAACGCCGTAAATGTGAGGTTATGTCCGTAATAAACCAGCTGTTCTAGGCGAACCCAGCTTCAACTGCCCTTCCCTTCCTCGTACATTCTCGTGCTGAATGTTTAGGTTTCTCTGTCCCTCTCTTACATCATGCATGCAGGCACATGATGCTGACATCAATACAACACTTTCTATCATTTGGCGTGGACGACTGTAGAAAATACTTTCTTATCGCTTACACAAGTTAAATTGATATGGTCAGGGACATAAATTTTTCGCGAAAAGATTTTTGTCCCAATTTGTTTTAGTGTCTTTCTTACGTGTGCTCCTGCAACTCTGCTATCTGGTCAGTGATTGGATGTTTTAACAGCCAGCCTTTTGGATTCTATCCGCCAATCACAAGCGTGTGGTGTCCCAGTTAACCTTGTTCTGATTGGCTCAGTCTAATAAGTGACGACTATGCACAAAGACACGCTGCCAATAATCATGAAGGAGAGCTACAGATGTGAGCGTAAGGCTTCGAAACTAACTGAGGCAAAAATATTTTCGAGGAAACTTCCTGTCCGTATTAACAGATACCAGGTAATTGCACGGGTTCAACGAGGTATTGGTTGGTCTGCACAGTCCTGTGTACTCTCTGTCCTCGGCTACTGCTGCTCCGGCGAGTGGCTAGTTGTACACGTGACAAGGTAACGCGGGAGTCTGCGAGTGTTTACATGCACGTCTGCTTATCGGTTAAAAGCCCTCACGGATAAGTTCCACAAACAATGGCCCCATCACAGAAGTCACTGGCATGCACGGGAGTTTGAAATATATCGTCTCCTCAAATGAATTCGTGAAATATCCAGATCTCTACCTATTAATCACAGAGGTTATATGGGTACAACCATAGCCATCTCTAGTAGAAGGCCGCGGCCATAAACCTGGCAACAATGCCAAGAAGGGTCATTTTAACACTTTGTTAAGCCCCCAACAACAATTGTTTTCCTTGATTAGTCAGCGTGTAGAGAAAATAACGAATCAGGGACAGCCATTGTCATTGGTGAGCTTAAAAATATTGTAAAATTACCTTTCTGGCAGTGTTGCCAGATTTATGACCGCGGCCTCCTTCTAAAGATGGCTATGGTACAACGCGAAAAATTTTTTGTACCAACATGCCTTGGGCCAGTGATTTTTGGTGGAAATAATTTTTCAGCAACTTGTTTCAATGCCTTGCATGCACACCTGCAACTCTGGTTCGTGGTTAATGGCAGAATATAGTAAGGCAGAGGCGTGGCTCATTTGACTGCACCAACCAGAACAATGTTACCGCGATACCACACCTCCGTGATTTGCGGGTAGGACCACGAGACGCCGAAAGTTAAAAACTTCCAGTCGCTGACCGTGAAGCAGAGAAACATATGTTCACATGAGGCATTGAAACAAATTGTTGCAGAATTCTTGTTGCAAAAATCAATGGCTCTAAACAAGCCCTTAAAAAGGTTCCAATTTCTAGCAACACGTACGATTTGGTGTTATGCGTCCGAAACAACGTAGTTGCCTGCAGACCAATAATAGGCACTAAATATTACAATAGCGGGATTCTTATTGGTTCAGTCAAATATGGTAACAGCTTCACGTACAAGAGAAAACCAGTAATATTTTGGCAAGCAAACAGTAAAAATATTCTCGAGATAAAACATCATCTCTAATCATTAATTGTTGATCTACTAGTCAAGTCCACGGTCGTAGAAGAACAGGTCTGGACACTCGCCTGGAAACTTGACCCACTTGTTGTTTGGCTGTAGTTCACCAAGTTACCGAGAATATTGTGTTTTATTGGCGCTGATGTTAGAGCGGTCGGACTAAACTCCGCCCACTTCCTTTCCACTAAGATAAACAATTTATCAAAACGTATTTTTTTTTTTTTATCTATTTATGTAATACTTCCTTCGCTCACAAATTTAAAAAAAGGCTCCAGCAATCTTTATTTACTTTATATATTTAACAATGGAAAAAAGTGGGCGGAGTTTGAGTCCGACCACCCTAACTGAAGCGCCAATACAACACAATAATCTCGGTAACTTGACGAACTACAACCAAACAATAAGGGGGTCAAGCAAAATACATTGTTAGATAGGCGAGTGTCCAGACCTGTTCTTCTACGACCGTGCTCAAGACTTACTTCATGTCATACATCCCCATAACGTACAGAAATGTATGTCAAAAAGTCAATGCGTTAATTAGTTACATGCCGAAGTTTGACTGCGTTCCAAAACGTTACTCTGCGAGTAAACTTTTCTCTTTGGATGTCGCAAAACGCTCTGAGTAAATGTTTTAATCACTCTTGGCTGCATCCCAACACTACAGCGTAATTAAGTACTTCGAGAATTTCGCGAGCACTTAATTGTCTGCGCGCATTCCGGCGAGTAACGGAGGGTAAAATTAAACATGGCGGGAAGTTAAGTTGAATGAAAGAAATTGAAGGAAAGTATGTACACACTGTGCGACATGCCAAGAGGTCGCCACCGCAATTAATTAGATTAATAGCCGTAATTGTTACTCAATTGTCATAAATTACATATGAAATAACAATGTCTTACAACCATTTCTTCTTCTCGCCATCATGCAAGGATGACGACAAAGTAGCATTCATCAAGTATTTATCAATGTAACAAATTTTACATAGTAAAACAGGAATTTGTAAACACTTAGTCTTCATAGAAACTAGAGAGCAGGTACACATGGCTAGCGTCTGGGCCTTCTCGCCCCGCCCACTGTCAAGTTACCCCCCTAGCTGCTGGACGACAGGGGAGAAAATACAGCCTGTAGTCTTTAAGATGAACATGTAAAATAGTACATTAATTAGGATAAAAGGTATGTTGCCAATAAGAAAAACATTTAGTGTAATGTCTGAATATTGCCGAAATGAAATAATTTTACAATAAATACGGCAATAGCAAGGAGTTGATGTCTTTGAGGGGTGGGGTCATCTGTCAGAAGCTGGCTCCTGATTGGCCCAACTGAACCAAAACCTGTAGAGCAAGTGACGGGGATGTTGGCGCCAACTAGGAGCCAAGCGGGAGTTCGTTAACGGTTTTGGAGGCAGACGTCGATGAGCCGCGGGAGACGGCGCACCGGGGTGCTGCCGGACGTCGTCGGTTTAGGCGTCGAGACGCTTTTTAGTAGAGACATCGTCGAGCTGCGATATGTGGCAGATAGGGACACCTACGGGTACTTTATAAAATATTGAAAAACGTCGCAGTTAGCTTGGTAGAAAGCTACGGCGCCTCCTCCTACGTGACCTTCGATGTGGAAAATAGTGGACGTAAAATCATTAGAGACGTGCCGACAAAGCTGGTACAGTAACGGTCCGACAGGAGGGACAGTAACGACATGCTACCCGAGAAAACAGAACTTACCGCCTTATTTATTTCTCCGCCCGAACACCAGAATTTATTATCACTTTTCTCTCCAATAAAAGCGAGTCACAACTGGTTACAAGAACGAGTGAGATGATACAACTAGCAGATGATGAAATCGTTCAATTTTACTGAACTAACAACTAGTATATGCTGTATCACGTGGATCAGTAACTCGCCTCGCATACAGGAAGGCCCGAGGTCGGCTCCTGGACAGGCCATCTTCAGAGAGGTGATTTATCGTGGGTCAACTTGACTGTTTCTTTGGTTACAACGTATCTTTCATCATGTCGCTAGCTATGTTTATATTACCTGCTGTCACATGTACGTGAACCTGAGGCCCTATTTGACAGAGCAAGTGGGAGTTATGCTAGTGTAATGTTTGACACCTGTTACTGGTCTGTAGACAGCCGTATCACAGAATATTTAGGAATACAGACGTGAAGTAGCCAGTAGAACAGCAAACTCAGTCACACACAACCCGCAAAATAGCTTCCCTGGCCAGCAACATGGCAGATACGCCTACAGCCAATCAGCGTAAGGCGGCTGCCCTGATAGATAACAGCCAGATCAATAAGAAAACTGCAGTAACACGCAGAAACCAAACATACACGGGGCTTGTACGAACAATCTCGGGCAACCAATAAGCGGTCCAAGTTTGTCCGTATAAAATGAACCGTCACGTCATTTCACGTCTGTATTACTACATGGTCTGTGGCAATGTTGTTTTGGACAGCTATTATTAGGGTCACGACTTTGTCGCGAAAATATTTTTGCCCCACTTTGTTTCAGTGACTCACGTGCACATCGGCAGTTCTGTTTCAAGGTTATTGGCAGCGTGTTTTTATTCAGACACGATTCTCATTTTACTGCACCAATCAGAATAAGATTATTGTGAGTCTGTACGTCTATAATTTGCCAAGGCAAATGAGAGTAAAATCATCCAACCACAGACGATGCAGCAGAGCTGCAGGTGTGCACATGACGCATCGAAACCAAATGTTACAAAAATCTTTTGGCCATAACATCGTGGCTCTAGTTATTATCCTATAACCAGGAACAGGAACATTTCGTGAATTCAGTCACCTGTAGGCTATATTCCATTGTACTATACATACTCAAGCCCCGTGTATGCGTTCACTGTCTGCTGTTCCACTGAGTAGCAGCTAATATACTAATAGTAGAGCCACGATTTATGGCGAAAAGATTTTTGCAACATTTCGTTTCAATGCGTCATGTTCACATCTGCGGCTCTGCTTCATCGTCTGTGATTGGATGATTGTACTCTCACTTGCCTTGGCAAATCACAGACGTACGGAGTCACAATAATCTTATTCTGATTGGTGCAGTCAAATGAGAAACGTGTCTGAACAAAGACACGCTGCCAATAATCAGGAAGCAGAACTGCCGATGTGCGCGTGAGTCACTGAAACAAAGTGGGGCAAAAATCTTTTCGCGACAAAGTCGTGGCCCTAACTAATAGTTTCAGCTTGAGTATACATATGATAGTTGATTCTAACATGCAGATATTTGAATTTGGTAAACATTCCTAGCCCAGGTATGTTGCAAGAAACTGCAGCGTTTTCAAGTTATGTCATAAAACGTTTCACGATAATCTCACAATTTATGGTCATCAATAATTTCGGTTTTGCAGGGTGTCCTAAGAAGCACTCCAGGTGAATCCTGGCATGGGTACTTATTACAGGAAATGGCTGATTCCCTTCTTCACCCCACTTGTACCGCTAACAAGGCCATGAAGCTGTATGAATGTACGTCAAACTGCCAATAAATAGAAGCCGGTTAGTTTTCGCGATCATATTTTTGCACGTTATAACGCCTTAACTTCGTGCAGCTATGCATCATGGTCAATGATTGGTGGTTTTTTTTTTAACTGTAACGTGTCTTCGTGTTTTAAATGCATGGTACCGCGGTAACCTTATTCTGATTGGTGCAGTCAAATGGGTAAAGTCTTTCGACAAAGAAATAACCATGACTAGAGAGGAAATTTCGCGAAAAGAATTTTGCAGCACTTTGTTTCAGTGCCTTCCGTGCATATCTGCATCTCTGCTTTGTGGTCAGTGATTGGATGCCGTAACACCCAGCGTCTGGAGGTTAAACCAACAAATCACAGACGTGATGTGAGGCAGATATCCGTCTACTGATTGGCACAGTCAAATGAATAACAACTCAGCACAAAAGACTCTTGTCAATAGCCATGAAGTTGAGTTGCAGGTGTGCACGTAAGGCACTGAAACAAAGTGGAGCAAATTCTTTTCACATAAAGTTCCTGTCGCTAACAATGACGCAAAAAGTGCAGAGGTGCAGGTAAGGCGTTGAAACAAGTTGGTGATGAAACACGTTCGCGAAAATCAAGCGTCACTACGGATGTCCAGTGAAACACGGTTCAACGACCTGTTAGCTGGACTTACAGTTCTCTCTCCTCAGCTACTTGTTGTCCAGTCCTATGTGTGACAAGGTGGTGCAGAAGTGTGTCCGTGTTTTATGCACGGTTCATACTTGGTACTCAGTTATTAGACAAGTTAAAAAAAACTGCAACAATCATTACATATGAGGGTTTATCGCGGGGAAACTTGACAGTTTGCTGGATTCCAACACACGTTCAGCTTATTAGATTATTACTGGCATTCTCTTGTACGTGAAGCTGTTGCCCTATTTGACTGAGTCAATAAGAATCCCGCTATTGTAATATTTGATACCTGTTATTGGTTCGCAGGCAGCTACGTTGTGTCAGAAGTATATCATCGAATCATATATGTTACAAGAGTATTTTCAAAGGCATGATAGCGCAAAACATTTTCGCGATATACCATGTACGGACAGGAAAATTTCGCGAATTCAATTACTTGCATGTTAGAATCAACTATCCTATGCGTACTCAGGCATCGAGAATTTGTCCACTGGCTCCTACTCAGTGGAACAGCAGACAATGAACAAATAGATAGGACTTCAGTATGCATAGCACAAGGTATTCTGGCCTGCGGGTAATTGAATTCGCGAAATATTCCTGTCCCTAACCATCATCTCGAACAATTATAAAAATAACGCACACGTGTAAACAGGAGTTGAAAGTGAACCGTCGATGTAGGAAATGTCAGCTCGTGGTAAGAGGTGGAACACGAAGGGAGCTCGATAGGCAAGGCGGGTGGAGGCGCTATATAGGAGTTGAAAGTGTACCGTCGATGTAGGAAATGTCAGCTCGTGGTAAGAGGTGGAACACGAAGGAGCTCGCTAGGCAAGGCGGGTGGAGGCGCTATATAGGAGTTGAAAGTGTACCGTCGATGTAGGAAATGTCAGCACGTGGTAAGAGGTGGAACACGAAGGAGCTCGCTAGGCAAGGCGGGTGGAGGCGCTATATAGGAGTTGAAAGTGTACCGTCGATGTAGGAAATGTCAGCTCGTGGTAAGAGGTGGAACATGAAGGGAGCTCGCTAGGCAAGGCGGGTGGAGGCGCTATATAGGAGTTGAAAGTGTACCGTCGATGTAGGAAATGTCAGCACGTGGTAAGAGGTGGAACACGAAGGAGCTCGCTAGGCAAGGCGGGTGGAGGCGCTATAT
>PNEQ01056058.1:0-26318 GCA_003012365.1 Medauroidea extradentata
ACAGAACAGCTGGTGATTCGCCGAATGAGGTCTGGCCGTCATTCACCTGCAATCTCCCAAAAAGTGGAAACTTGGTGGCGAATGGTTGTTCGCCGGCTATCCGCCGCTCTCTGAAAGAGGTCTATAATGTGCAAAACACCAGATTTGGGTGGAGGGAGATTGGTTGTACTTCGAAAGACGTTTATAATTACGGGCCTTAGCCTATCGGACTTGCAGTAGGCAGTGTAAGAATAGGCCTTATACATTTTTTCTCAACCGACAATCTATTGTAAATTATTCCTATTTTAAAGTCTTCAAAGTCAGTTCCCCATCATGGTAGTTTCTGTAATTGAATGGGTTAGATGATGATGGAAAATATTCCACTTTGGCCAACTTTCTGGAAAACAGTAAAAACTGTTTTGACCCTAAACTGAAAGTTGAATGGGAAAACTTACAGTCAGACATTTGTTTGTTACGATTTAAGGAAATGGTACATTACCCCAAAAACACAATACAGTTTATGTAATGGAAGTTATATGCAATTAAAGTGGACGGAATGTTTTCCTTTTTAATCTCAATGAGCCGAGGGCGTTCTGAAGCCAGGTGAAACAATAATTTACAGATATGTTTTCATAATACAAGTGTTAATAATTACTATAATAGTATGTTTTATGCAATAATACCGACGTTGTACTAACCACGTATGTACACGTCATATGTTGTAAATTTACAACACTGTAGACTACACAAACAAAAGAAACACTACTGCAGAGACTCTTGCGGCGAACAGTCAACCATGCAATAACACTGAGGTTAAGAAATGAATGATATCATTTTACATAAAATTTCTAAATTCAAAGTCCTTTAGCGGTGTAAGGATTCCTAGCATCCCTTCTTTCTTTTTCTCAATCAATGAAGCTACATATACAATTAAAATTGGCTATACCAGTTAATTTTCGGTAAAATATTGAATGTTTTCCTTTTTAATCTCACTCGTTCAATTGTGTAGGTGCTTTGACTGGACGTTGCGTTTGACAGTTCTGTACAGAAATGTAACGCGATCACTGCGCATCTTCCTGCCACAACTGTTCCGACAGTAAAAAATCTATTTTGTGTTTTAATTTGACTTCACGTCTCATCAACAGCAAGATCCTTAGGGCCGACTTATTAATAATGACTGCAAAATAATGGTACAAGTCAAAGAGACATTTTCCTTTCTCTACGCAGAATTTTGCTAGGTTGCCATCCCCCACCTCTTTTGTTTTAACTGTGACCAAGAATATTGCTGCGGGTTCAGTTTGTGCTATTTGAGGCGGGGGATTAGAGAGTCGAATTTATCGTTGTGCATTTGGTAATACTATACTTTTTACGGCTCTTCTTACGTGAAAGCAGTGTAAAACATTGCTAGTAAGAAAACCCCTTTCAAACTTTTATGATCAACGCAAAATATTTCAACATAAACGATAGAACAAAACATGTTCGTCAGGCCGCTGTTTGCATAAATCGCACGAATAAAGAAAAATAAACTCTGAATATATTTTCAGCGGACTTATCAATATACATAAAAATTGAGCCCGTTAATTAATCACATTTTACCAATGAGAAAGTGATCGTGAAAAAACTGCTTCGAAACAACAAATTATATTTATTAACAGTAACAGTTTTGTATTTTTAAAAACAATCAATAATAATTATTCTCTCCATCTTGCGATTTTATTTAAAATTGTTAAAACTGCTTGAGGGCGTGCACATTTGTAACGAAGCGGCAATTGTTCCAGAATTTAATTTTCATGCGACCCACTATGTCACGTGTGCATAAGCTGTTCGATAACTCACGCGAATTATTTCCACAGGGAAATAAGTCCTTGTGTAGGGTGGCCACAGCAGTGTAACCCAAAAATAGGATACATACTTGTTCAGAGCATTAAAAAAGAGGACACTTAAAAAACATTTGAAGTACAACATAACATTTTTTAATGAAATTGTATAACTTAGTTACTTTATTATCTTGTAGTTTAGTGGAGTAAATTTAAAAAAAAAAAACATAATTTCTAAAAATAAACTCCAAGCATGTATCATCACAAAATAAAACACAGAATGAAACACACCAAAATTTTTCAACATGGGCTGACTTTCTGTAAACATGTGTAAAACAAACGAACAACGTAATAGTTTCCAAAGCAAAGAGGTTGTCATAAGCGCGAGGCTTGTCGGCACCATTCCTAAACATTTCGTGACACAGAGACCATATAAAATACACATCTTGGCTGTCTGTTCTTGAAAAAGAGGACATTTGGTAAATTTTTACGAAACCCGGCCGGACAGTTTACGAGGCGTTAAAAAGAGGACATGTCCGGATAAAAGAGGACGTCTGGTAACCCTATCCTTGTGGAAAATGGTGACAGCCATAAGGTCGCCGCCTATCACGCTCATCAAATACGTTGTTATGTGCAGGAAAATACGCTATTTTACTAAACTATTTTACATGTGACAACTGTGCCAATGTACGAAAAGAAAAAGAACACCTCGGACAAGGAGGATCACGCTCAAAACACTGATTTTATGTCCTCCAACATAGCTAAAAACGGCCTTTTCAGACTGCCGTACTTCAGAATGTATTATTCGGATGTATGTAACTCAGAAACGTGCACTACACTTCCTAAAGACTTTCCACCAGTAACTTAAAATTATTTTCTCGCCTCTTTAAATCCTGTACAAAAATGTACCGGCGGGAATCATGCGTGCTAGTTCAGAGCTTGGCCCGTTGTGGCGATACGTATTTGACGCCTGCTTCAAAGTCATCCTTGAAGCTCCGTAGCTTCTGATCCTGTACCGCGCTAAACCGCTCCAAGTAGCGTAGCTTAAGAGTGCGTGGTAGATAAATAAACGCTGAAAACATCGATTGAGTCCTACGCTTTTTCCGAAGCCAATATGGATAAAACACTCAATGACAATCCTAGATAACGGTATTTGCCAACTTTATGAGTAAATATTTATCCAAAATTACTAAATTGTTACGCGTGATCTCTTGCGCCGCAGTTAAATGCACGAGGTTCCGGCGTCAGAGATTGTGCTTCAGAAGTTCGTAACACTGGAAACAATTTTGTTTAAAACGTTGGCTAAAACTATTGTCTAGGATTGCTATTGTTTAATTTTCGCAAAATGGCTTCAAGAAACCTACAGTTATAGATTAATGCTTTTTAGCGTTGAATTATGTACCACTCCCTTTTAACTCGTAAGGGATATATCCGCTCTTGAAACTTGTACTATCGCATGAAATAGAAAACGGCGTTGAATAAGACCACGATTATTTTTAACATTGTTTAGATTTATCGATATCTAAGCCACGTAGGAAAAACAATATTGTAAAACTGTCCGCCATACAACAAATGTGACCACTCAAAACGGTGAACTAAAAAACAATCCAAGTCCAGGAACAAAGATTGTTCAGTGAGTGAGAGATTTTGGTTAGCGCATTTAGTAGTGACATTGGGTTAGTATAGAGCAGCGCCGGAATGAATGGGCGGGGGGAACGGGAGATCCTCGTGAAAGCCCGTCGACAAGCGGTATCATCCGGCACGATTCCTACATGCGAATATCCTGGGACCGACCCCGCCGGGAATCGAACCCGGATCGCTTTGCTGGGAGGCGAATGGTCTGACCTTTCCGCAGCCGCGATCCCTAAGACTGTTCAGGAGAAGGAAAAAATGAAATAATACGAAAGTAAAAAAAATCTACTGTGGTCAGCTTACGCCTAATGTAACAGCTAAAGATAGTGTAGTGTTATTCGCATCATTCAATGAAACGAAGTTCATACGAAAACTTGCAGTAATAATAACATTTTGATAAATGTGTGGGGACGTAGTTTTTGAAAACACCTCTTCAACTGCGTACAACTTTTTCGCCGTCATGTGATATGGCAATCGATGCAGTTGCCATGCATACATACAACGTATTACTGAACATGAAAGGTGCTCTTGGTGCAAGTGGCCACCACCTTCCGTTTCCTGATAAACCCTTACAAATATGTAAGCGGCGACATGAAAATGCCTGGGATGTAGGCAATACTTCATACATGCAGTGGTAAACACACTGCCAAAAACTAATAGAAAAGTGAAGATATTTTTTCCCGGCAGTTTGGAAATCTTTAAAGTTGTACTACACAAAAAATTTAATTGAAGAGAAGCATAAATTGAACTGGAATACTAGTACTAATAATTGTTTAAAATTCTTGAAGATACTAGATGTGCCCAATTGTTTAAATTTCCGTGAAGTAACATCACATGCATGTCACATAGTCTGGCTTTCACCTGAAAATAAAAATCCAGCTGAGCAAACTCTTTACCATTTTACAAACGAAAGTTTAGAAGAACTAAGACTGTAAAGTTGAAATTTGCGCTAATTTGTCAAAAGAATTTGAACAGACTACGCCTTTTTTTTTATCAAAAATTGTAATTATTATACTATTTTCACTGCACTTAAAACATTCGTCGAACGTTTCAATGAAAATCTCGCGATGCACTGCCAAGAACCATTACACCTAGTATGGATACAACTAACCCCAGGGTGTTAAAAAAAGGGGGTGCTGCATGAGTAATGATTTTGATAACTTGTCTTTCATCCAACTTGAACGCTGGTGCTGTAACTAAGTTTGCTAACGACACCTTAGTGGTAAGTAGGCCTACAGTTAACATGCAAAAACTCCAGGTAAACATAAATACTACACTACAATATACGGAGTGGGATGAAGCAGTGGTGAAACACTCGACTTACAATCGGGTGAACCCAGGTTCGAACATTGACACCGGCCATCCTGTTTTCGGTTTTCCACTGTTTTACGAAATCACTCTAATAATACGTTTAGGGTAAAACTTCAATCCAGATTGAACCTGAAGTTGAGTCAACCCGGAGTGAATGCATAGCAAGCATGGATTGACGAACTGATGTGTTTATGGTAAATATTGCAATCCAGATTGCACTGTAAACAAGAGCCAAGTTGAAGTCAACCTGGACTGAAAACGTAATAATGTTATCTATCGGTGACAGTATGAAGCAGAGAAGAGATGATAAACGAAAAATAAGAGTTGCTCCAAATAAGGCTTTTCTTCATGAGATGCACCACTTGTCTTGTTCCATTTGCTTTATAAAATCCATTTAGCTTTACAAATACCTGCTTTTAACGCTTTCTATTAAATTATAATGTGTTCTCTCTTCTTTTTTAACCTAACCACAACACGTAACAACATAATTTGGTGGCAAATTTGTCCTGCGCATTTTCATTTCAGTCCAGTCTGTGTTTACAGTAAAATCTCAATCCGGATTCTTCACTCCAGTCCACCTCAACAAGTGGAGTGGATTATCTCGCTTCGTTCCTACTTCAGTCCACAACAAAGTGTTTGTAGTACAATCTCAATCTGGTTTCCTCAGTCCACTCCAGCTTCAATCCGAATTGAAATTTTACCCTAAACGGACTATAAGGGCCGTGTGCACTGTCGTGACTAGAGTTGTAAGCTTCACTCGTACTTGCTCAAGTAGAATTTTCAAGTGACACTAGACTTCACATGCTCAGTGCATTTTAGTTTGAGCCTGGCTGCAACTTCATTAAGTTTAGTGTGGATTTGGCCTAGATACGAAATTACCCGAGTTCACTCGATCTCAGTTATGACGTCACAATCCTACCCAATAGGAAGCGTCTAAAACAGTGACAAATTTGTTTTTACTTGACTTTTTTCCCCGCGAAATGAGTTACTTTCCGAAATATCAAATCCAACACTCGATCAGTGGGTAATTAATGAATTTCGGCGTAAAATACTGCAGAAACCCTAGCGAAAACCGTCTAAAACGAAAATTGAATAAACTTCAGTGTCGCCAACAACTTTTAGAAAGAAGTAGCGACTGATTTAAATGAATCCACACGGAAATAGTGATACAAAGAATAAATTACGTTTCTGGTGGTAAGATTCTTACAGCAAAAATTGAAAAACCTTCTATTCCATAAACATTGAACTGCCTTAAAAACGACAATAATAACCATGTAACATGGTTTAATACTTTCTCCGTGGCAATTTACTACAAACTTTAATGCCTTCTAAAGCTATGTTAACAATGTTCGAATACAAAAAACCAAAAATTGATAAACCACTCACTGTAAGCTCACAGGTGCTTTGTGTATTAGGCTTGTGTTATGTACGCTAGATACAATGCTCAATTTATTTAGCCTCTTGAATTAATGTGCATTTATATGTCTGATGTGTTAACTTACTTTTCTGAGTGACTAATAATATAATATTCTGAAAAATAATGTAAGCCTACCTAGTCATGTCCAATAATCATGTATGGTGAGTGCTTCCTACTTGTAATGAAGAACTACAAAAATGCTGTCAATATAAAGGATTCATCATATGCAAATTTAATATTCACAATTTAACTTAGATCTTAAATAAAATAAACGCAGTTGGGTGGTCGATCTGATGCCGGATCACTCTTTCTTGACCCTCTAAGCCTACCCTCTCCATACCCTTCCTTACTTTCCAACCTCTTTCGGTCACCAAATCGTGCTGCAAAACATATACTACTATATTACTGGCCTCACAAGCATAGACTGCTTACCCCGCTCCGGTCTCCTCTACACGTTTTCATTCTTCTCACTGTTGTTACCTTCCCTATATCCATGGTGTAACGAAATTAATAGCCCAAACTCTGGGAGGTGATTCCTCATGAAAAAGTAAGCAACCGTTAGCGGAAGTAGCGCGTGTTGCCTACATACCAGGCATTGTGTTATTGTCACAGCAACAGTTGTGTGCATTTTTCTTTTAACGGTGCATTCTAGGAGCTTGCAACAAGAGGACCTTTTTCGTTCCTTGCGATGTATTGCTTCAACAGACAACGAGAAATGTTCAAAAAGCCAGACGGTAAAGATATTTTATGCAATTTGAGGGTGGTCACCCCTATTATTTTCATGAAAGTGAAATGCTTGAAAGCTGAATTTTTTACATGTTAAAGATCTCGATAACACTTAACTTCACCTGCAGAATTGTAATTTTGCTTCTATACGTTTTTTTTTAATTTGAACCAAAAACTATTTTTAAATTCCATTTTCAACGGCTCATATCTCCCTCTAATATTCACTTGCCTTAAAATTGTCCCATACAATGTCCGCTTACTTTTTCTTGACGAATCACCACTCGGAGTTTTGGCTATTAATTTCCTTACGTCCTGTATACCCTCTGCGTTATGTGACAATGTAACCCTCACCACCCGCCCTCTCCCTAACTTTGTAAACTTCCTTCATAATTACAGGTAGCCTATAATTACCTTCCTTCTCTTCATCTTACCCTTGCTTTCTCCACCTACCATTCATACATCTTTGCATCTTTACGATTTCCTACGTCTCGAATGCCGTGTACGTACCCCATTCCAACACTCGCTGTACCATCAAGCAGTACGCATTTTCCTTCACCATACCGCTCTCTCCTTTCAGCACCCTTATCAGCGTACTGCTCTTCTATTTGTTTTGTCCACCTAAGGTCACTTTGCAGCATAGCCCCTATGTGGATTTATCTATTTCTTGTCCATACCATTTATAAATTAATAAATATTTATATACTAAACCTTTAAAACCTGAAGCTCCCCAGTTTGTTACAAACTATAACTGGCTACTGTTAACTACATAACACATTATTTTAGACAAAATATAATGTAGCCTGAAGCCAGAATTCAAATTTCCAACAAATCTGATTTCTGTCATGTGTAAAGCATCTCATTTGAATATAACAACGTAAATAAACACTTGTAATGGAGCAACTTCCCCGAACGTATTCTCCATTACCAACTACTCCGTCAGAAAATTCCACGCTCCCACCAACCTCCTTAGCACAGACTGCCTATTCTGTTCCGTTCTGCTCTCACCCTCTGAATTTACACATCATTATTCGAACTTCCTCTATACTCTGTCTTACTTAAGAATACATTTAAACTACCCCATCCTTGTACTCCATTTACGACCTTGTGTATACTTACCAGTACTTCCAATCTTCTACTGTCCTTGACTTAGTTCCACCCCAATTCCTTCATCATCACTGATGGGTAGGTTACCATAATTCTCCCCAGCCTGTCCTTATCTTCTTCACCTATCATTCACCCATTCTGCTGCCCATCTTTGTACAAAGTTTTATATATTTTTAGCATAATTTCTCATCTAGACTCAACCACTACACCAACCTAGTTCAACATATGATAGCAAAGAATACCTATTTTTTAATATATATGTAAATAAAAAAACTATTAAATTGACAAAATATATACCAAAATACAACATTTGAACATTACACTAACATTGTGCAATACCAAGTATTTATCTGAGATGTAGGTAACTCACCAAGCAACTAGCTGGCTGCATCAGCAAAGTGTGTGCAGAGACACTTTGTCTTTTGTCAGTAGGTACCAGTAATGTATCTCCACCAGTAAACAGTATAATTTGAGAAGTGTGCTACCGCAGACTTAACTGACCAAATATGTTTATTATGAAACAGCGGTCTTAATCAGTATTTCAATATTACACGTCTCTAATTTTTAAAATACGTATTTGCTTTATAAGCTATTCTCATATGTACTGTTCTGAGGTTCTATTTCAAACTGAAAGATTGAAGAAATATTACATTACATGATTTTAAGAAAAATGTCATACCTCGTAGCTCTCACTGACAGTTAACGTTGTAATTGAAATTCAAATGTGGATTAAAATAAACAAATAAATAAATAATTTAGGCTAAAATTTGGCCAACTTATTCCATTGCATAGACTACACCTCATGCATAAGTTTTGGTACATTTGTCCCACTTACCTTGACCTGACTGTTTAGTATGAAAGCATAAAAGTAATACTGATTTGCAATTTAATACACATTTATTTTATTTTTATCTGCATTAGGCAAACTATACAATTTCAGGCTCTTATATTTCTGACGTACAATACCGGTACCATAAACAATTTTCATTTAAGACTGCTGCGATAGTATCCACAGATTTATTTTGATTCAATGCAAACAAAATTTAAAAAAATCTTTCAACATATCGTAAAGAGCGGCTATCAATGAGGGAAAATAAACATTGTAAGGCACAGTTGTTTTACAACTAACGCAAAATCTTTAGTTTTGTCTATCGCATCCTTCAGATCTTTGTGTACAATATTAAAAAGTCATGATTACATACAAAAAAATGAAGTCAAATACTTAATTTACGAAAATACAAAACGCGTAAAATAAGAAAGCAGTGGAGCAAATTCTTGTCAGTTGGGTTTGTGGTCGCATGTAAGCCCATGTCTGCATTCTTCACAGTCTCCACACGATAAAAATGATGAGAAAAACAGAACATTAACATTT
Organism: Medauroidea extradentata; assembly: GCA_003012365.1. Taxonomy (NCBI): domain Eukaryota; kingdom Metazoa; phylum Arthropoda; class Insecta; order Phasmatodea; family Phasmatidae; genus Medauroidea; species Medauroidea extradentata. Next base: position 9,359 of record PNEQ01056058.1, read on the forward strand.
GTCTGTAATGGTGTGTGGTCAAGAGAAACGCAGTGAATTCACAAAATATTTAATTTTTAATGTAACTTACTGGAGAACTTTTGTTTTATATATGCTACAAAAAAGAACAAAACTCAACAATACAAATTTGAAGAGCTGTATTAAGATTAATGATACTCGGATTATACACAAGTGTTATTTTTTTCTGAATAATGTCGGCAAATATCCTTTTGCGCAAGGACGTCACGTAAACTTATTTTGGATCTTTCCACATAGGCACATTTGTGAGTTCAATTCAATTTATTAGCCTCCTAGGTACAGGACAAATGTGTCAGAGTTGTAAGATAATACACATAAAGTTACAATCTTGAAAACAAATTTGACGGTTTCGTAATGTGACAAATAATGTATGATACATATATAACAAACCAGTGGCACAGTAAATTGTTGGAAGTCGCCAAGTTATTCATTAAAATTTACAATTACAATCATGCAACAATTTAAATAAACAATGAACAATACATGTAGCAACATACTATATTCATATATACAAGTAATGTTTGCAAATTATAAATACAATACATTTAACAGTATTCCTCAATACTATACAAAACCTTTTCTATGATAAATTATTTAAATGCTTGTTCTCTATACGCTTGGTAATAGCTAAGGAGCTGGGAATAAAACATTTTCTCTCGGTCATAAGCTAGAAACCAAATAATTTCAACTTAGAAACTGCACGGTAACAAGTTCCAATTACTTATGAAACCCCTCCTCCCTTTCACCTTCACCAACTCCTCTGACAGTAAATTCCACTCCCTCACCGATCTCACAAGAATAGACTGCCTACTCCGCTCTGTTCTTCTCCTCATCATCTTGATCTTCTCGCTGTTATTCTTTCTTACTCTATGCTCTGCCTTAGTTGACAGGCAGCCTAACTTACCCCAGCCTCCCTCTCCATTCGAAGCCTTGAATAGATCGACCAGTCTCTCTACTGTTCTGATTGAGTTTTGTTACTTAAAGACTGAAATGAAGTCCTTATGTATAATAATTTAGGATCGTATAGGTACTTTGTCCTTTACATTTGTGGCTTGGATGCCTTCTGCATGTGTAAATAGTTTGATGTGTTTAAATCCGTATGTATACATTACTGTGTATAGTTTCCAAATAGTGAATAATGTAAATCATTCTTATTTTCCTACTTTGTGACAGCAAGAACAAAAACTGAGTTGCGAAATGCAGCAACTTGTGTTCTTTACTCCAGTTTAGTGCAACCAACACAAGGTACAAAGAACTACACACATCCTACAGTCATCTATGGCACACTGCCAGGCACATATCAAGCGATTGTAACGGACTGTGTAAATATAAATAAACATTTCCACTCTCATTATTTTCGTAACATGTTTTTGTAAATTATACCATCACATTTCCTATTTATACTTCAATTAATTTAGTACTGTTTTACTGGTTGAAATGATCCACTGTGTGATGTCTCATTGTTTCAAGAGAACTACATTCATATGAACTATACAGACTCGAAAACATAATATGTGAGGTTTGGCGATCAAATGAAGAAATCCTACACCACTGTTCTCGATGGGGAACGATTGGTTAAAATTCTGTTCATACTTCTTCTTGATAATAATTGTTCTTCCTAGGTGATAGCAGCACGTCATTCTCTTTTGGTGCTTGCTCCTTTTCGGAGATTGGAGCCCACTGTTTTCTCTTGGAACTGACTACTTCTCGGAGGTAACAGCCCACTTTTCTCTCCTGGTGCTTGCTTCTTCTCAGAGATAGCATCCCACTCTGCACACCTGGCACAGGCGTGTGTAGGTTTAGGTTAAGGGGGTTCATGCCTTAGAAAGTATATATTTACACACCCGAAGTAAAAAAAAAAGGGGGGGTCCGGCGACCCTCCTCTGGAAAAATTTGGATTTCAAGATGCAAAATGACGCTATTTAAAAAGTTTCTGAACCAAAGCATTGACTTTACCACTGTAAGAAGCAAACAATTTTAGGATAAATTATGCCTTAAAAGTGAAAACTGCAGAAAATTGCCGCGCAATTGGGGGAGCAGCTGCACCCATTGCAACCCCTGTGCGCACGCGTATGACACCTGGTCACAGAGCAAGGAAAGTAAAGAGGCGACACTCTGATGCATTGAGTCGAGTCACTGAATTGAGCAGAAAAAGGTAATTTGTGCGTAAATGTAGTATCAATAAAATATAAATTTTGAAACCATTGTGACTAAAAACTGCGGTTCGCTACACTGCAATTACGATTTGGCGTTTGGGTTTGAGACTACAGGTTAAAGTTTCTTGGCTCTTGGAGAGTGGGAATGGATGACTGGGTTTTAGGTTAAAGTATTCTTGTAGGTTAAGATTTTTTTTTAAACTTTGGGCCATTAATTTATTGAATTAGAGAAATGTTCTGGTTTATCGTCAAAGATTTTTTTTTTTTAAATTATGTGTGGGAAAGTGACACTCACAATTTCATAAATTATTCTCATACATTTTCATGCTGTACAAAACTTGCACTCATCCCATGGCGTGAGCTTGTATTGTTTCAGAATATATAACGGATCACAATACAGCGTTTAACACCAAAAAAGTCGAACTTAAAACCTAACAAACAAATTTTCGTGTGACAATAAACCAATAACTAAAAAGTATGAAAAAACAAGAAATGTGACATTACAAAAATAGCAAAAGTATATTGTGAAAATGATATAAACATCACATTTCAACGTATTTATATGCAACACAAACACTTAAAATAAAAATAAATTACAAAAATATCTTGAAAGGCAACAGTTACAAAACAAGCATTATTCATAACGACATAACCTACGATTCTCGTCGTAGAACGTTTTCCTTCCTTTAAAAAAAGCCTGACAAAATTACGGTGATTGCATTTCTCACTCGCCCATTTAACAATAAATTAACACAATTAATAAACAAAATAATAATAAAATAAAATATTCAACACAAAATTCAAGGTATGCCCACAAAACACAGTCGCAACACGATTTCAAATTCTGGTCGTTTTAGAAGATACTTTTTACGTCATATTAACATTTTAGTCGTGCAATAGAGAACTAATGGAACACATTTTGTACGGCACGCAAACAAATGTTACGAGTTTTCAGCATCAATTTTCCACACAACACGGGGCATAAATATAGTGGCGTAAAACAACATGGTTAATAGGAAAAAGATGCACAAGCTAGCAACTTTGCAACAAAAAATTATCGAGCAAAGCTACTTAATAGTCAATGAATAATTTTTATTTAATGCTTCATAAAACTACTTTTCAAAAATGTAAACATGTTAAGTTTTACTATAAAAATATCGTGCAGGTTATTGGTTTCAGGTTTCAAAATATATGAGATGTTCAATTTGGTTTCAGTGTTGGCAACGGCTGTGCAACCAAAATAATAAGTGACTCAAAGAGCCCTATAAAGTGTCAGGCCCCTCTACCTCGTGCTCGCTCCTTTACTGAGGTATTTGATGCCGTTCTGCGTTTCCGTCTAAGTCTAAGCCCTTATCGACCTCGCCGGATATCAGCCTGTGTCACCCGATGTATCGCCCAGAATTCCCGACATCTTCTGTGACCATGCACACAAATGCCGAGGCCACAGGCACCATCCAGGGCATGTGTAAATAGTGATATCCTGTGTGTTTAAATCAGTGTGCATATATTATTGTGTATCAATTCTAAATGGTGAGCAGTGTAAATAATTTCTTATATATTTTATCTCACAGTGCATTACTTGTTTTAAATGTCAAATTCGTAATTGTATGCAGAGCGGCCCAATTTTTTAAACTGTCGGAATATTTCCTCTAGAGGAATGTTTGACTCGATAGTGAGTGTCGGAATGTGAAAATTTCTATTTTTGAAACGACCATAGTCACTATCGTGTCGGAATGGTAAGATTAGAATAGCAAGATGTGGCATCATTGCATTTATTGTGACGTCACTGTCACGCAGGCAATAATTTTTAAGCATCAAGCGATTGTAAGGAAGCAAGTATTTCTGAAATATTGTGCAGGAGAAACTTAAAAATAGGGATGTATTTCCTACATTCACTGTGATGAATGAAAAAGATCGCAACATCTATCGCTACCTGAAAGAAAGTAAAACTATGAAGTTGTAGACCTAGTTTATTTGGAATGCTCGTTATGGGTTTCTTAATAAATTCTGTGTTGATAGGTACTTCACCTAAACACTATTGTCTCGCGATTGTTGTTTATAGTAAAACTGCTGTGCTCGGAGTCATTCTACAAGGATTCAATTTCACTTACTGAGTTTTTCAAACCCAGTAATTTAACTCCAAAAATATTTAATTTTAGATGTGAAAACGTAAGGTTCTCGTAGTGAATAGTTTAGGATATCCTTATTCAATTAAATATATGTTTTATTAAGGAATTGTTTCATATGTAACAAGACTAAAAACTAGGAAATGAATAATCTGTTTTTGCTTGTAATTTTAAACATAGTGTCACGGTCAATTATACAACAGTGTACCAAAATATTGATCAATATATTGAGATACATATATATTTTCCCAAATTACATTACATGCTGTACACCAGGGATCTATACTGGGTCCATTGTTTTCTATTATTTTTATTAATTATTCGCCAAATTTTATGGATAACGATATTGGCATACTTCTCTTTGCTGACGATACTAGCATATTGTGCCACATGCATGACCAGCGTAAAATTATACAAACTATGAATAATGCTTCTCAAAAACTAAAGCAATGGTTCTTAGCTAATAATTTAACCTTTAACCTTGAAAAAACTAATGTGGTTCAGTTTCATACCATAAAAAAACAAAATAGTGCTTTACAGGTGAAAAATGGCAATACTGAATCAAAGGAAGCGAAGATAGTAAAATTTATGGGTTTACATATTGACAGTACTTTGGGAGGAAAAGTACAAATATAAAATATTTTTCCTAAACTTAGTTCCGCATGTTTTGTTTTAAGTAAATCAGCATCAACTATATCTAAATCAGATTTGAAACAAATTTATTTGCATATTTTTATTCAATGTCTTATGGTATAATATTCTGGGGATCTTCACCCTACCATAGACAGGTTTTAAAACTACAAAAAAGGCTATAAGAATAACTGCTGGTGTTGGTTATCGAGAATCATGTAGAACGTTGTATAAAAAACTGAAGATTCTTACATTTAAATCATAATATATATATATATATTCTTTAATTATATTTATAGTACATAACCTTGACGGAATGGAAACAAACAGTAACATACATACACATAATACCAGAAACAAAAATGATATTCTTATGATAAGTACTAATACAAGACTATATCAGCAAGGCGCCCAGTATTCAGGAAGTAAAATGTATAATTCCTTGCCTATTTTCCTTAAAGTTTTAAGTAAAACTAATATAAAGTTATTTAAACATAAACTTAAAAAACTGCTAATGGGGCACATGGGACAGTGGAGCGATAAGAGCCAGAGTACTACCCTCAACAAAAATCATCTATTCATAGCGCCAAACTGGCGTGCAAGGTTTTCCTTGCAGTTGTTTTCCTATGAAACTCGGTGATCATAACATTTTAATTTTAGGCAGTATGATGCAAAAACCAACGCACGCATCTCGTTTTGCACTTCACGAATTCAGGCATTGTTTTCGTAGTTACAGTATTCTAAAAAAAAAAAAAAAGCCATTTTTAGCTATACTGAGAAGCCCGAAAATCATTATTCTAACAAGTGTGCTGAATTTTTAAAATTATAGAAGCGTTGTTTTTAAGTGTTTTTTCTGTTAGTAGATAGCAACAAGAGAAATTATTTAAGCAGTTTCGCGTAATTAATACAATACGCCTAACACACTACTACACCGTTTGCATGCGATACCCTCAGCACTGGCGTTATTGTTGCACACGTCGGAAACGCGAGATATTAATGGAGTTTTACACATTGTAGCATGTCACTCAAATAATGTTAATTGAGTTATTATTGTATTTTATTTTCTTCACTATGCCATTCTGTGCCATTGTAACACATAGCATAAAACAAAACGTGTAGAAGTAACAATCTCGCACACGTATACATCGTATGTCTTTTTTGTTGCTACCGACTCCAGTCATTAAAAAATAAAAGTGAGATGTTTTAAAGGAAACAAAACACTCCCTAACGTCTAGTTTTATTTACATTCACATTGCAGTTCTCTCTGTACTGTATAATAAGATCTTACAGGGATGAAATTTACTGTACGAGGTGTAACCGATTGTTTAGCAATGAATGTGTAAGTGTGTGTGTAAATACATGTGTATATGTATATGTATGTATATCACCAATTGGATAGGCAGAGGTGGACCTGTGAAGTGGCCACCACGCTCCCCAGACCTGACGCTACCTGATTTCTTTCTGTGGGGTCACCTGAAGACATTAGTATACGAGACACAAATCAACACAGTAGCCGAACTTCGTGCCCGGATTACTGATGCATGTATTATTATTCGCTACACCCCACACATGTTGCATCGCGTGACGCAATCAATTGTTCGTCGCTGTCAACTGTGTAGCGAAGTAGGTGATCGCCACTTTGAACAGTTACTGTAAGAAAATGTGGAATTTTCGCAAGTCACGTTCTCGTGCAGTTGCAATCTAAAATAAAATACAAACAAAACCAATAAAATTAACCCCAATGTACAATCATTAAGAGTTAATCAATGTTTTTTCTTATTTGAAATACAACTATCAGTAGATCTGTAGAAACATGATTCAGTCCTATCGTGTAACCCGCATTCACATATAGCAAATATATTATGGTCGTACGACCACCTTTGCAACGCGGGTTGCATACCTGGCAGGCAATAAAGTGCACCCTCACATGTGTTTCTCTCAATAGTTCACATAAACATGTTGCGTGAAGGTGACTTGTATTATGCATTCGTATTACATCTTTGAAAAGCAATACAAAATACCTACATGTTACACAAACATTGGTAGGACCGTACCACCCTCTCGTTTTTCTCGAAATTGTACACCACAATAATGGCTGTGCAAATATTTGCGAATAATGTAATCATTCACAATACCTTTTTTATTGTCTGTTAGATTTAATTTTTGTTCGGTAAAACGTTGCTTTGTACGGGTGGATATCTCCCTTACAAGTTACTGTAAGATATTTTTTGTACGTAATGTTTTCTAACCCATTTTGGATAGAGCAACTGAGCACTTCCAAACACAATGTACGCAGTATTGCCTATGCTCTCCTGGTACTCTATCGCTTCAGCCAAAGCTTCGCGTGCATTTTTCACGAAAACTATGAGCCCTAGACAGTTGAAATACGAGGACCATTTTTATTACAAAGCTCGCATTACTCAATAAAACATCGTCAAATGTTCCACTATCACGATGGTACAAACGTTTAGTCCACTTAGAAGGTGGCCACCGCTGTTCTTTTAGTAATGGCTGAAGGTATCAATCAGCATTTGATGTGGGTTTGAAGACTATTATAACACAAATAAATGTCCCGAGTATTGTCGTTTTACATTATTCTGTTTCCGATATTTAAAATAAATATGGTTTTCAAATTCGATATTCTGCGGCTCATTACTCCCACAATATTACACTTAGGTACAAAGTGTCCTACCTATGTCCTACTTTATTTTCCATAAGGAATCACCTCCCTGCGTTTGTACCTGTAGTTCAGGACCCCTGTATGTATGTATGTATGTATGTATATATATATATATATATATATATATATATATATATATATATATATATATATATATATACAACGAAAAACGTATTTGTCATTTGTACAGTATTCATTTTGTGTAATAATTTTATTGATCCTATTAACGAATCAGTATGACTCATCGCAACTTCTATACTGAATAAATAATTAATATAACCAACAGTAAGAACTTTGGCTATTGTTTTCTTGTGTACATAAAACTAAAGTCGTAATATAAGAGCACTTGAAACATCGTATTAAGAATAATAATGTGCTTAATGTTACATTTACATGTTTAGAACTGAATTGAATATTTAAATTAAAAAATTAATTTGTTTCCAAGGAAAAATAAGCTGCGTAAAAGCCTGTGCTTGCAGTAAATTAAATGAACGCTTATACAACATTATGCTTATTGTGACAAGCTATGTTGCATACATTGTATATTACGTAGGCTTTGTTTACACTTATACACCTATAAACACACACTTTTACAATATGACTGATACCCATACCTACATTGTCTTAAATTAAGTTGGCTACAAAATCTGCAAGATTTCGATTTATAACAGGCATTTATAAAATTTATACGTTGTCTTGTGTAGCAAAAAAGCATTATGTATAAAAAAGTATACGTAAAGTTTCTCTATCACCAACTTACGTCTTGTATTCTAATTAATTTATAATTAGTCCAAACTGAAGGCATGAATGCAAACATTAAGTTTTTTTAATAATACCGTTTATATGTGGTCTCTGATTGAACGTGTTTTGCGTGTTCGAGACGTGTAATTGCGGAAGCTGTAACGGCGACGTAATACGGACATCCCGCCTTTGCCTAGCCTGTAAGCACAAGTCACTGAAATATTATACAGTTCTCTCGCATGCCACTAGTCTTTATGAGACCTTTAATGGTGACCCTATCGTTTTAACACCTGCTGTTAAAGTTGACGCGGCTGACTAACAATCAACAAACATCCTGACAAACTAGCACTACAATAACAACTGGCGGCTGTACCTTGAGCTAGAAACGACTGTAAACGAAAGGTCCATAAGAGATAACCAGCATGAGAATATAGAATATCTATATTTTGGATTATTATTCAGTAACTTACTTAATTTTCAACGCATTTCCTTTATACAATAACCAAAGAAAGGCATTCGGGAAAAATTTTCATTGAAAGACGCTGTGTTTCAGATGGTTTTCTGGAAGCTTGCTAGCAAGAAAATTTATTGGTAAGCTTGATGCATGACTTTGGCTTTACATAATGTTTGTGTTTTCTTAAATCTTTGTACAAATTTAAACCTCAACATACATCTTTATATATACATATGATAAACAAAGTAATTAATTATTTTGTTTATTGTTGCAGGTTACTTTCCTATACCATTTGAATAATTCTGCGCTAAGATTTTCGCATCTAAATAGAACAGCAAAAAAACACCAATTTACGCAATTTTTGGCCTCTAGAAAATATGCTATAGTGCATAGAGAGCATTCTTACGTTTAATGTACTTTTAATGTTATTCCTAAGCATATATCGATCATTCGGGTTGAGGAATTTACGAATAATCTAGTAACGGCCTAGGCTCTTCATGTCTCTCGGCGGCTTACCGAACGTTTCAACAAAAGTGTTGCTGTGTGTTCTTAAAAACACGTTTTTTTACAAAACTATTCGACTCTTTTCGATTGAGCTAATGTACGAAATGAAAACACACTTCGAACAAAAACGTAATGTCATTGTTCAGACTTTGTGCTCATTAAAAACTCTAGTTATAAGCCTTCCACATACCTAAAAATGGCATTTTCAAACAATCGTGCTTGAAAATGTACTAACCGGATGTATGTGAGACTTGAATAGAAATGTGTATTGAACTTTACTACAGATTTTCAAGCAAAAAATTTTGTTTTCGCAACTTAAAGTTCCATAGTTAAAAATAAATCCGAGGGAAAATTGCCCTCTAGTTTAGCGCTTACTTCGTATGATGAAGCGGTATTTGTAGGAATGGGAAAATTTCGCGAATTCAGTGATTTGAATAAGTAACTATGCATACTCAAGTCCCAACCATTTGTCCACTAGGTGCTACTCAGTGGAACAACAGGCAATGAACGTATAGACAGGGCATGAGTATGCATAGTAGGCTACAATAAATTCTAGCTTGCGGGTAATTGATTTCGCGAAATATTCATCCCTAGGTATTTGATGTGCGCTTCAAAATCGCCCTTATATTTTCGTCATTTCTGTGCCTCTAATATGAAGGTTATTATTAAGCATAGAATTTGAAGTATTTTCAGTTTTGTGGGCGAATTTTCTTTCGTATAGGTGTTTCTGATCAACGTGCAGAACTTAACATTTTAAACATACTGACAAAAAAAAATTCAAGCCTGGACAGGCGACCAACGAAATCCATGCTGCACCTACGTGTCATTAAAAAATTTAAGTCTTTTGCCATGTTTATTTCGAATGGAAAGGTGAACCATTTTGTCAAATTTTGCTGTTGATAAATTTCGTTCTAAAGAATAAATAAGGCAATGTGTACTTTGGATCAGTTAAATACTAAAATAAACAAGAAACAAATTTATAGAACAAATAATAGGAAATTTTTGGGTTTTTACACAGACAGTAAGTTAAATTGGACAGAACATATAAACATGATAGTCAAAAATTGATATCAGGATTTTATGTTATTAGCAACTTAAAGAGGACGTGAAAATTACCTATTATTATTATTTGAGATATTCTTCAGATATGTCAAAATGTTCTGGGTGGAAATATTCTAATGCCAAAAGAGATTTTAGACATTATACATTTCTACAAGATTTTATATAATCAAATAAGCCTATAGTTACAAAGACAAATTTACAAAAAATGCATTTTAACAATTTCTTCTTTATACGTTATTGGATTATAATGTTTCATACAAAAAAAATGTATTTTTCTTTAAGACTCTGAAATTTAAAACTAACACCACCAGAACAAAAAGTGATTACAGAGCAAAATATCACAACACAGCTGTCGTTAACTTTATTGTTATTAATATATATATTGAATTATCGTCAGTTTTTAAAAAAATCTAAGGAATTTAAAACTAAATTTAAGAGATTTCTTCTGAAAAAAAAATGTTGCAATGATAATATTTTACTAAGCTGATGAATGTTTATCTTTCATCTGCGTGTTTATTTGTAAATCTAAATTTTATTTACCTATGACATTGTAATAGTTCTGTATTTTTAATATGTGCATGGTGAATGACACCGTGTGTATTAATGTTTCACAGTGCAAGGTATTTTTGTTTCTATCATACAGATCCCGTACTGAAAATATGTACAGGTATAGTAGTTGTTAAACTCATGCTGTGTGTAGCTAACTGTGATAAACAGGATGCAATAAATGAGTAAATAAATAAAACCGCCTAAACTAAAATAAAAAAAAAATCTGTCGACCAATTAGTTTACAGGTTCTTACTGCATCTTCGTATTATTTTTTTCTGGTGACAAAATATACAGGCTTATGCTAATTAGTTCAGTGACAAAAACTCCGTTAAGTACGTCATCAGCTTCAACTGTAGGTTTTTGTCTTGAAAGAACAACATAACCATAATACAATATTTTAAACAATACTGAAAACAAATTTCTGGTATCTGTCCATTGTTAAGGCTTAAAAAATTAGTGTCACAAAAGTAGTGGAAATGAGGGATCGTACCGTAAGTTGACATTGCGGCCAAACGTCTATACTCTTTTACATCATAAAATTCCTCCCACTTTAAATGTAATTTTAGCAAGTTTTAATAATAACAAAAGTAGTCATATTTTACAACTTCTACACTGCATTTGGCTTTCCATTATCTATTTCGTAATCATCAACACTAGCCCAACCATTTTATTGTCTTCAGAGAGACGCTACTCCCGTGGATGGAATCTCACGTTTTATCGGAAGTAGCTACAATGATGAAAATGTATGTGGAAGTAATTATTTCTTTACGAAATGCTTATTACTACTAATCTAACGAATTATTTTCAGTGGATAATGTGAACTGTTTCTTATTTTAAAACAATGTAAAAATGTCACTAGGCAAATACCTGTTTTGAAGAATATCTTACACCAATTACAAAATATTAATTTAAAAAAGTAAAATATAGGAATATTATATAGAGCATCTCATGCTCAGATTGCTGTACAGAGTTAAATTGACAATCGCTCTGTTTATAACGCACGGTAAATGACATAAGCACTGTCCTTGTTTCGGCAAGAGTTGTTGCCAAACATTTCATATTGTAACTTTGATCTTAAAATTTTCGCATATTGTACAGTATCAATACGCGCATCGGGTGATATATCTGTTTCATCATTTGCACATTGTTTTAAAAATTCGAAACCAAAAACTTTGTACTTACTTTTTTCGTATATAATTAAATACGTAACCCCATAAATTAAAGAGTTAATATCAATATCGTATTCAGATTGTTATGGTGCGTGACTTCATATATCAGAAGACTACATATTTTTTTTTGATTGTATATAAATTATTTTTAACTTTTTGTTCGTTTCAGTACAGAAAGAAACATTAAAAAGTTCATCAGTGAGAAAAATTTTTACTATTGAAGTTAGTTGGGGTCTGAAAGCGAAAAAGTTGCTCATAATAACTTAAATTTATTTTTACAAGTAACAGCATTACATTAACTCCAATTGTTCTCTTGTTTATAGCGAGAAAAGTGTAATGTATGGGGTCAACGCGCTCGCCATTCAAACCAAGTCATCTGCATAGCGCTCGAAGTTCCGTTATCTTTACTAACTGATGTGAGGTTCTGTCGGAATAGGATAGTAAATAACACACAGTCTTTCTTTAGTCAGCAGATATTTTCGCCCCGTATCTTAAACTAGGCCAGGAGTGCACCCGTGTCTAGCGGTCACGTGATTTGTTTTGTCCAATGACTGATTTCGGATCACGTTTATATGCGTGGAAGGTAAAAAATTAAAAATACACAATATAGATAGGCTACGAGGAAGAGAGCGAAATATTGTATTAACACTTTCAAAGTAACCAGCAGTTCCAATCGAACCATTTACACTCTTGGAAAGAAAAATAGCAACATGGTAACTTTAACTAACATATAAAGTTGAAACCGAAAATTAAAGGCAAACAAAAATTCCCCTAAAGATACATGAGGCCATGATCTATCATTTTTGCTCCTTGTGCGATAGTCATCATTATTATTGAAAATGCATTAATATTAATTACATTTACTAAAAAAAAATTTATATATAAATTTCGAAAAAAAAAACAATAAGAGTACTAATTTGAATCAATTAAATATTAAAATTATCATACATACAAATTGATAGAACTTATAACGCAAAATTTCTGAGTGTTTACACAGACCATAAGTTTAATTGAATAGAATATAATTCGATAGGCAAAAAGTAACAAAAACATATTTAAGAGTAAGTAACAATAACATTGCCACATATGAAAGAAGTGTTAACTTATGGGTATAAGTCAGATTATTTTTAATTTAGCATAAAAGGAATTTCAAACTAAATTAAAGAGAGTCCTTCTGGAAAATGCATGTAATGATGTAAGTGATTTTACTGAGATGATAAATGTATAACGTTGATTTATATGTTTATTAGTAAATTTTATATTTATAAACTGTGACATTGTGATATGTGTGTATTTTTTATGCATGGCAAATTATGCTGTATGTAAGAATGTTTCATAACGCGAGATAATTTTTGCACTTCAAATATAATTATACACGTATAGTGTGTGTAGTTTACTGTGGTAAACAAGATGTAATATTAATAAATAAGTAAAAAAGTCTAAAGTAGAGCAAGCACAAAAAAATCTGTTACCCCGTTTGTTAAGGATTTTACTGCATGTAATATATTTTCAAGTAAAATAATTAAGCGGTTTCTACTAGTTAGTTCATTGATGAAAACTCCGTTAAAGTTTATTATCAGCTTCAACTTTATGTATTTGTCTCGAAAGAACAATATAATCATAGTAAAACGAATTAAAACAAGACAAATTTACAACATCCAGTATCGTTTAGGCTTAAAAAATAAGTGTCGCAAAAGTAGTGGAAATGAGGGATGTGACATCACAGACAAAAAGTATACACTCATTTGTTTAATAAAATTCATCCCAATGTAATTTTAACTAAAGTTAATGATAAAAACAGCCAGATTTCCCATTTCCTGCACGACATTATTTAGTTTTCCATAATCGATTTCATAATCATTAAAATTACCTCTACCGCATTCTTGTCTTCAGACTGACACTACTCCTTTGGACGAAATATTAGGTTTTATCGGGAGTAACTGTAATGATTCGTAGGTATGTGACAAATTTTTTTTTTTACGAATTGCCTATTACAAATTATCTAATGAATTCATATCAGTGGAGTACGTGAATTGTATTTTTATCAGTATGAAAATGTGACTAGCTACATATTTTGAAGCATAATGTGGTACAAATTACAATAATGTCAATTTTAAAAATGTGAAATATTTTACTCTAGTACTCAAAATTATGAAGTAATACATCTCACTAAATTAGTGACGTGGCTGCGATATAGCAACAACATGCACCATTTGCCCTGCACTGCACTCTATGGTTGGGACGCTCTGTAATAATTTAAAATAGTTATTAGTCGTTTGTTTATTTTCATTAAATCCCTGTAATTATTAATAAAATATATATGGTTACTTAAATGTTTTTGTTCAATATTTATGCATGCATTTTGCTGTAATTTATTGTAACTCGTTATTTATTAGTTTGTAATGGTTTCAAGTATTTTATTTTGATAATATTTAGCATTTGAAATGCAATTTTTCCGTTTAAAATTTTGAAGCTCGGTAGTCGTGTACCCGACGTGTTTGGAACATACTGGAAACACCTGGAACGATGTTTGCTTGCGCGCTGGTGGAACAACTTTAGGGGGGGAGGGGGATGGAGTTTCACTGGAGGAATTATATTGTGCCGCCGAGTACTTCCTTATTCTTCTGGAAAACAAATCTTCTGTAATAATTATTGTAACATAGCTAATTCTATTACCAATATTATGATTCAGATAACAATCTAATTTTAAAGTAAAACCTACATTCTATTAAATGAAGTAATTAATTTGAAGACTAACTATTATGTTTTTGAAACATTTTGAACGATAATTATGAGGCTCTATAGAATAATTTATTTTCTGATTTTCTTTCTATTCAATTCAGTATCATCTCATACAGTCAAATTGTGTCTCTTTGTGTGTAATAACACTTTTTTTTTTTTAATTTCGCCGCATCAAGGAGAAAAAAAAATTTTCTGTACTAAATATTTACCACAGAAGTATTTGAACTGTGCGATAGTCTCCCAACTTATAAAAGGTTTGCTTCAAAAGTGTTAGAATTCAATTATAATTTAAAGGAAATGTAAAGAGTATGGCGATAATTATTATTTGTCTGGGAAGTAAGACATATTTAATAAGTGTCAGTAGATATTGTAGTATTCAATGAAAACTTTGTTATTATTAAACCAACAATACAATGTACAATTGAAGCAATGTTTGACTAAGCAAAGCCTACGAATGTACACATGTATTGTCTTGAAAATATAATTTTTCATTGAGAAATTTTTATTTTCCTATTTCACGTATTTTCAATGTGTTGTTTCAGTTCACTGACATCATCAGAAAATAAATAACTAAGAGACATTTATCTCCCATTTGAAATCTTAGTATGTTAAGAACTATATGTGCGATATGCATCGGTAGAAATTTCAAATGTCTATTTTAGCATTCAGTGCGCGACACTACGGAATCACGTCGTGTCGACTCAACTCGCGTGGAGCAGTTAAATCAGGCTGACGCGGACCAAGCCACGCGCCCTTCGGCACAGCCAGTCGTGCGCACCACGCACCGAGGGAGCACACCTGGCAATCAGTACTGCGGGCGCATATGGGAACGCGCCCGGCCGTGTGGTCGCAAGAGACCACGGCGTCCCGATGCCACCTCCGCCGCCAAGCGCAACGCCCAGGTGTAGCTAAGCCCCCCTCCCAAAACCTCGAGCCATTTGTAGGAATGTGCCCTGTTAAACCTAAACGTAGAAAACACTCCGTGAACCCCTAATTTTCAGTGCTAGTGCTGTGTGTAAGTTGGGGAAACGGGGGCATTTGTACCACATAATAAAGAGACGTAGAGGGCCAGGGGTAACCTTGATTACCTAACTTCAGCACTCTGGAAAGACTTGTCGGGTCTAACGTTAAATTCATGTAAAACCACCCCTGCGCCCAACATCAAGATGGACTCGTCCAACCGGCAAACCCTGCAGCGTAATTCTTTAAAGTTTTTGATTGTTAATTTCTAATGCTTGTATTGTTCCCTAGATTTTTAATTTAACTGTATTAAGGTAATTCTCTGTTCTTTTAACAATTTAAATTAATGTCAGGGAAAATATTGTTTGACCCAAATTCTTTAATATATAAATTTAAACATTTCAGGTAATCTTTTGGACACTAAGCAGCAAGTCTAATTTTCTAATGATTTTTCAGTGTTTTTGTTTGAATAGTTTTAAGTGTTTTCATGTGTTAAGAGGTTTTGGCGCGCTCAGTGGCGTGGTCGCACTGAGCCCGCCAAGGCTTCCGCAGTTGACTACTGGCGGCGTGTCCAGGCGGTTCGGCTCCGGTCGCCCGGGCACCAGCATCTTTCTTTGTCTGTGTACAAGAATATGGGACATTCTGATAAATTGTACCAGTTTTCCGTGTAGAATATGCGTTTGTTTTTCCCAGAACCCCCCTTCACCACACCTCCGCCACTGCTCCGCCACAACCACCATTTTGTGAAGACACTCAGTTCTCTGTAGACCACCAATGCGACAAGACGCAGCTCTTCGCTCCTGCTGAGCACGGGTACACGTCAGTAGCCCTAAAATCACTAGCCCTAAAGTCACTAGCCCTAAAATAATTTTAGGGCTAGTGACTTTAGGGCTACTGACTTTAGGGCAAATGACTTTAGGGCTACTGACTTTAGGGCTAGTAACTTTAGGGCTACTGACTTTAGGGCAAATGACTTTAGGGCTAGTGACTTTAGGGCTACTGACGTTAGGGCTAGTGACTTTAGGGCTACTGACTTTAGGGCTAGTGACTTTAGGGCTACTGACGGTGCGAAATTATTCGCTGTAAATTTAAAATTGTAACCTTCTTCCTTCGGGTATGTTCGTGAGTCCTTGCCTATAGTGCTCGTGGATCTCAGTAGATGGCTCTGG
>PNEQ01056059.1:0-17500 GCA_003012365.1 Medauroidea extradentata
CTTTGGGATAGAGGTCTTATAATTACAAATAAAAGAGTTAAATTAAGTACTGGATTTAATAGCTCACAAAGCTACGAAATACACAAAACAGTAATCAACTAGAACTCTCACAACACAATTAGTTATGCACACAATTACTCCTGTGTCACAGACACGTTAATTAACGTTGACAATTAAAGCACAAGAAAAGTCTACCATCAATTAATTAAACACTATAAATGACAATAAAATTCAGTCTTATATCCAATCAACAGTATTTCTAATAATGACAATGTACAACCTTATCAGTCCGAGTGGTGATGGCTCACCATGTGCTGCGTAGCACCCCGAGTGCACCGCTGTCTTCACTTACATACATTTTTTAAAAATAACATTACGTTATTTAGAAGGCTTACCAAAATATACATTTTCAGTATAACATTATTTAACAGCCCTTTCTTGAATGTGACATGTGGTGTTTTTCAAATGACAGATTCATTTGTTTTGAAATGTTACAACATTAGCAGAGTGAGTAAGATTTCTACTCTATAAAGGTTTTCAGACAGCCAAAGAGTAAAGTTAACTCGCGGAGTAGCAATGTGGAACGCCGTCAAGGAGAGTAAGAAAGCGACTACTAATTTAAATATTAATCAGTACAGTAGTTAGAAAGTGAGTGGCCCACACATATTCCCGGCTCCGACGATCATGGTATCCCGTTATAACGCCAGACGAATGCCGGTTCGTTAACGAAAGCCATGGCTGATTCTTCTCTTAGTTCCTGTCATGGTACAAAGTTGTTTGGCCCCGTCAACGACCCCACTGTTAATGAGACGTAAAGCTCATTTGTTTTGAACCATACAGTGCGCGCCACATTCACTGTAAAAAAATTGTGTAATTTTACACGAATGTACGTGGCAGCACAATCTCCACACATGTTCGTGTAATTTTACACGATTATGATCGTGTCTTTTTACAGTACATTACGGTAAAAATACAATAAAATGCATGTATAATAACAGTGCTGCGGTACATGTATTTTAACACAATTGTGTGTAAAATAACCCGTACTTCAAAGGAAAAAAAAAATTAAAATTAAATTAAATTAAAATTAAATAAAAAGAAAATACAGTATTTTTTTTAATTAACTGGTAACCTGGTGCAAATTTTGGAGTTTTTTCTGGAATCTTAATGACGGTTTTATCTGAAAGATTTGTTAATTTCTGAAGTGATTCGTATCTTACAAATTATCTCGAGAAACTTACAACTATTTTCAACTAACGAAAATTTCTGACCCTGCGAGGATTCGAACCTACGACCTTAGAGTCATCAGTCAACGACCTTTACGACGAGACCACCAATTTTTTTAATTTTTTTATTTTTTAATAAAAATTCGCCTCGCCACTGCACCAAACATTCCCCCCTTTTTAAGTGAGTATGTCATATAATCCCCAGTGACTTTATGCTTCGTGTAAGTGACGTAATTGGACGTTGGCGTGTGGCAGACAGACAAGACGAACACAAACACCCAGTCCTGCACCCGAGGAAGTGACTGTAAATGTCACCTCCCTGGCCACCAATGGTTGTTGACCAATGCGGTTTGTGATTTGGGATTTATTTAGTCCAGTCTAAATAGCCAACTTAATTAGTTGTTTTTGGCATTAATTGGGATTATTATACCAAGCTCTTACAAATGCGCAAGGTAAGCCTTTTCCTCTTTCTTACCACGCGTATTTTTGCTGAATTGTAATACTAGTATATCGCACGGCCTAATAATTGGGCGACGGTCAAGCTTATTATACCAAGTCAACTGCCGTATTGAAAATTCGTATTTCGCGTAAGTTTATACCATTTTTTTTTTTTTGTAAAATGACTACAACTTCGTTTAGCGAAAATATTTTTGAGATGAACACAGTAAAACTGGAGTAAAGTTGGAGTTCACAGACACGGCAACAGGTTTTGCACATTTTAAACTGTAAATCTACGCGAAAACCACATCGTAATAAAACATAATAAGTTTAGGTGTTAGTAAACACTTTTTATACACATGTGATAATGTATGTACGTCAGAGATGGTACAATTGTTAAAGCTTTCTGCTTAAAAATACGCTTAAATAGTTTACTTGATGTGATAGTTTACCTACGCAAATTGCTCGAGTAAATTTATAAGTATTTTGCCGTTTCAAAACTGAACTGTGAAACAAGCATTTTTACATATGAATCAGTGTATTTATACATAGACAGTGCGGTTATAAAACACAAAATGACGTATAATATTACAATATGTGACTGTATTTCTACACGTACATTCAAAAATGTATTTTTACGTCAACTTTCTAGTAAATTTGCGTATACATTTGTGTTTTTTTTAATCAAAAATCTGTACATATTTTGGATCATTAAGAACAATTGTGTATAATTACACTTACTGTCACTTTATTCCGTAATTACACGTACAAAAATGTAAAATTACCAGATATTTGTACGTGTATTTTTACACATTTTTTTAAACAGTGTAGTTAGCGGGTGACAGCTTTAGGAAAGCAGGGCGACATCCCAAGAATCCCAGCACCAAGCCACGGTACAAATACCTAGTATACTCCAGAATAAAAAAAATTGTCCCCAAATACATTAGGCATGTAAATAATAAACAGTAGTAGTATTTTTAATGCTTCCTCTCTGATGCATTCTCCACTCACCTACTGCCAACTTACACGGCGCGGGCTGTACACATTACACAAGTTGACGAACCAGTGAACGTACACAGTTAAAATGTCAAATGCAAACTTATAAGTACAACTAAGGTTAATTATACTACAGGTTAGAAAGATCAATGATAAGTTTGGCACAGGGAAAATTTCTGCCACTTGAGCGCTGGTATCGCTAACGCACCGAACTGACCAATCACAGAGCTTTCCTGAATTTTAAGATTTATTAAGTTGATAATTTAAAACGCGAAATTGGTTTCTTTTCACTTTAAAATTAAATTAAATGACAAATATAATTTCCAAGTTTATTTAAATTTAATTTTACTACGGTTTCGTATTTATCTGGTCTCTTAGCGATCGAAGCGAAACTAGTGGCAGAAATTTTCCCTGTGCCAAGCTCTCCCATAAGAAAACGCATTTTCTTTCTAAACTGTAGTAGAATTAACCTTAGTACAAGGGTTTGTCGGTGCAATTTGTGCAGAACTTATCATGCCAACTGTGAAAATATATACGTGCTTGAAAATTTTTAAAGAATGCATGGGTTATAAATAGAGGCACGATTATTTCGCGTATTGTTTCTTGGTCATGTTGAATGCCAATATTATATACTTCACTACTCCTTCTGTGATTAGACGACACATGATTTAACATATCTTTGACGACTGCAAGCCAGTTATAAATAAGGAAACAAGTCGTGGTTGTAACACGTGTTACGGTTACAAGCCAATGGATATTTGACTTTGACCCATGTGTGTATAGGTCTGAGAAGTCTAGGCTGTTGCCAGATTAATACACGAAATACTCGTGCCTCTAGTTATAAATCAACGGCTAAAAATCATTAACTGAAATCTCCTAGTTTATGGAAGTCAGTAAGAGAGTCTATAGAGGGCGATTTTAGGTAACATGTTCTCACATTTAGAGAGCAAATATTTATATACATGATTCGGGATAAAATGAGCACTTTTGGAGACCTAGTAACGTTTTTCCTTTCAGATAACGTCTCGTTTACTCGCAGTTTTTAATGTAAACCGAGCACCCTAAGTGATAATCATAGTGTATATACATTGTATTACAGTAAAAATTTAATCTGAAGTGACAGTAAGTAATATTATTTAATTATTATTCTAGACGAGAGGGTCTTCAAAACTGTTCACTTTATCACAAACCATCTATATTAGAGTAACACATCTCTTGCTTCGGAATCAAACACACGAAGTTTCGGTGTAAGAGATTGTGCTCCAGAGATACGTTAACACAGGGAAACTATTTGCTTAAACAGTTGCAATAACTATTTTTTTTAAGATAGATTTTCTATATTGGCGTCAAGAAATATGATATTTTCTGTTTATGTACTATGTCAGATTTATATGCCACGCTCTATTAACAGAACTGTCGATTCCTACTGTTATATAGAAAGTGTCACGGTTCTTATTTAATAACTAGATACAATTCAACAGGTTATTTTAGCCACTCCAAGAGTGTTTATCTTCCAAAATAAGCAAATGTCGATCAAATACACTTTCGTGCAAGCCACGGTCGTAGAAGAACAGGTCTGGACACTCGCCTGGATATTTGACCCTCTTGTTGTTTGGCTGTAGTTCATTAAGTTACCGAGAATATTGTGTTTTATTGGCGCTGATGTTGGGGCGGTCGGACTAAACTCCGCCCACTTCCTTTCCGCTAAGATAAACAATTTATCAAAACGTATTTTTTATCAATTTATTAAATACTTTCTTCGTTCGCAAATTTAAGATAAGGCTCCAGCAATCTTTATTTACTTTATAAATTGAACAATGGAAAAAGTGGACGGAGTCCGACCGCCCGGAAAACAGCGCCAAAAAGTGCGACATTCTCGGTAACTTGACGGACTACAGCCAAACAACAAGGGGGTCAAGCAAAATACATTGGTAGATAGGCGAGTGTCCAGGTTCTTCTACGACCGTGGTGCAAGCCCAAAATTGTTTGTTTACATGGAAATTTTACAGCAAAGATAGCAGAAATTAGTGCCGTACGTATTCGGTACTAGTCTGTTTCATAAAACTTATTAGCCTTCTAATTGGGAGTAACTGCTAGTTTAAAATTTTGTTTCATAAAATAGAAGTGTAGGACTCCTAATAATGAATAATACTGAGTTCAAAATGAAGAGGGTTTCATAACTACAGACACTAATGTTTTGGACTGATTATTTATCAGTAGGGACAGGAATTTTTGGTGAAAACAGTTTTGCCCCACTTTATTTTAGTGTCCTGCAGCTCAGCTTCATGATTATTGGCGGAGTGTTATTGTGCAGAGTCGTTATTCATTATACTGTGCCAATCAGTACACGGATAACTGCCACACATCACATCAGTGATTTGCGGGTTTAACCTCAAGACGCTGGGTGTTACGGCATCCAATCACTGACCACAAAGCAGAGATGCCGGTGCGCACGTAAGGCACTGAAACAAAGTGCTGCCAAAATCTTTTCGCGAAACTTCCTATCTCTATTTATCAGTCTCAGTATCATGATAAATTATTGTATTAGTCTTAAAATTGACAGACTTAAGAGTGCATGGTATATAACTCAGCGCTAAAAGTTTCAGTTCAGAATTGTAGGTTTCTCGAAGCCAATTTCCAAAAAAAAAAAATATTAAAAACAGCAACTTTCTGAGCAAAAATTTTTCTCGAGTAACGTATACCCGAAGAACAATCTCTGACGCCGAAATCTCGTACATTTAATTGCGGCGCAAGGCATCACGCTTAACAAATGCATTATTCCGGGTAAATGTTTGCTAAATAAAGTTGGTAAATATAATTACGAAGGATTGCTGTTTTGTAGTTTTTCTATATTGACTTTCACAAAGTGTAGATTTGTAGTACTCAGCGCTTATTTATCTACTACGCCCTCTTATAGGTTTGCGTGGCAGAAATGTTGTTTAATACTTGAATTCTCAGATTCTAGCGGAAGTGAAGATGGTGCAGTTATGGTAAGACGTCTTAGAACTTGTACAGAAATGAAAAGAAGTGTGGTGATAGAAGAACCATACGAGTACAATGAATACCTGAGATTAACATGTAACGTTTTAAATTGTGCTTACAAGCATTGAACCTTTGTTAGCCCATACAACATCAAGGAACCAGACACTCTCTGGCAAACAACAACTCCAAATAGCACTCCATCATATTGGCAGTGGTATGCGTGTTGCAGACATTCATAATGTTTCTAAAGCTTCTGTCTGTAGGATTGTTGAGAAAGTAGTTGCTGCAGTCTTATAGTACATACAGTGCGCTGGCCAGAAAATGTTTATGAAGTTGTACAAATATACAGCTGAGCCTCGATTTCCAATCCACTACACTTTCTTCACATCCTTCGAAATGGTGTTAGAGAATGCACCAAATAACACATCCTTGTTTTCCAGAATTTTCCTCTTTCTCTTTTTCAGTTCTCTTTTAGAAATTTCACTATATGTTTCACAAATCGCATAAGCCTTATCAAGTTTAAATTGCAGCGAATGAAAAAAATTACCAACCAAACCAACAGTCAAGTAGGGAACACAAAGTGAGCAGTAAAACACAATATAATCTCACTGCTAAACTAATAAAATTAGTTCACTCTTATAACAGAGCATGAACTTAGTTTATGAAACATAATTTTCCATACTACAAGCCACTTTTTTATTTCACTGATGGTGTTACACAACAGTAGATTAAGCGACAATTGCCAATCCGATATAATATTTTCTTTCTTCGAACTGGTCTTATACAAAGTATTTTACTCCTGTATCCCGTGGTAACGAATATTGTATTAGTAAGACTAACATACTTTTTGTAAGACTGTTTCAAATCAGAATATTTTACAGGATTGTTATAAAGCTAAGTTAAAATTATTAATATGTTTATAAAACAGGTCCCAGGTAGTATAAAAGTTCTTGTAAACTAGTCACTAGCATGCCAGGTGGTTGTTCGCATGACACAGTATGATACAAGTCGAGGGAAACGAAGGGGCCGTGGTGGCCGAGTGGTCAGACTATTCGCCTTCCATTAAGGCGATTCGGGTTCGAATCCCGGCGGGATCTGTCCCCGGATTTTCGCATGTGGGAATCGTGCCGGGCGATGAAGCTGGTCGGCGGGTTTTCTCGGGAATCTCCCCTTTCATTCCGGCGCTGCTCCATACTCACGTCATGTCACCCTTCATCAGGGCTAAAGACCTCGATGTTGAGCGCTGACCAAAATGTCTCACTCGCTCGAGGGAAACAACTTTGCGCTTACCAAACATTCCCGCTCTTCGTAGCCTTAAGGTTGTTCACGTGGCAAAATTGCATAATTTTATATTTTCACGGTTTACTGATCGATTTATAGACGTTACAAGTGACTACGTTTTTCACATCAAAAAAATTTTTTAACTCTCCTAGTTTCCCGATAGTGACATGACAAAGTCAAATTTTGCAAGTTACGGTAACATTAAGTAGTAATAACAAAAACCAAGTGCCTTACTCGAATGAAATAATTTACACTGAGATTACATAATATAGGTAATATGCTAAATTACTTAAAAACATACAATGAAATTCCGTTGTGCTTTTTAACAAATCTGAAGATGATGAAAATGTTCTTCATTTATGGCAATTAAAAAAATACAACAGGACACGTGTGTTTTTTAATATATTAGCATATTGCCCATACTATCTCATTTCAGTGTAAATTATTCAATTCTAGTACGTCACTTGGTTTTTGTTATTACCTTACTCCCGTAACTTGCGAATTCTGATTTTGACATGACGTTATTATGTAAAAATTGTGAGAGCTAAAACCTTTTTACAAGTTAAAATGTGGTTACAAGGTAATGTCTATAAATAGAACACTACGTCGTGCAAATATACACGTGAACACCCTTCAAGGCGCTACCTACTTGTGAGCCCTGGTATGAGCAATGATAGTGATGTACTCGTTAAGTTATATAAGCGGTTGTCAGTCGTCGTTCAAGATTTCACCCTCATACAGATAACATTTCCTGCATTTAGATGAGGAAAACTATGCATTGATAAAAATAAACCCAGAAAAACAATTCATGAATGCGTGTTTTCGAACGTTTTAAGAATGAAAATACTTATATTTTTATATTTTTCAGGGTATTAGAAAAGGGTGAAAAGATCCTGTAGTAATGTGGGCCGTACCGAAATGAACAAAAAAAAGCAATGATAGTGTGTGTGTGTGTGTGTGTGTATGTAGGTTCGACTGGTGATTATATCCCAAGTAATTAAAAATATAAAATAACTTGTAAATATCTATCCTTGCTCACGCCATGGCTTCCAGTCGGCAGTTCCCAATGAGTATATTTATGACCGAGACGCAAAACAGATCTGCGATCGTTACACTCGCAAAGGTATTGGACTGAAGCTCAACCTTGAGTGATTCATGCCTGCTTAGTAATAGCTAGAGACCACGGTCGTAGAAGTACAGGTCTGTACACTCGCCTATCTACCAATGTATTTTGCTTGGCCCCCTTGTTGTTTGGCTGTAGTTCGTCAAGTCACCGAGAATGTTGTTTTTTATTGGCGCTTCAGTTAGAGCGGTCGGACTCAAACTCCGCCCACTTTTTCCATTGCTAAATTTATAAAGTAAATAAAGATTGCTGATGCCTTTTCTTAAATTTGTGAACGGAGATAGTTTTTTGTAAATTGATAAAAAAAATACGTTTTGATAAATTGTTTATCCTAGTGGACAGGAATTGGGCGGAGTTAAGTCCGACCACCTTAACTGCAGCGCCAATAAAACACAATATTCTCGGTAACTTGGTGAACTGCAGCCAAACAACAAGGGGGTCAAGCAAAATACATTGGTAGATAGGCGAGTGTCCAGACCTGTACTTCTACGACCGTGCTAGAGACATGCAAAATTCGCGTTATTTTCTGACAGCTGGCTAGACTCAAAGTGACTATAGGCTTTTTCGACGTCTACGTCTCCCGCTGGCCGATATTGTGACTTGCCGCGGAGAATGCTTACACGGTAGAGATGGCTCTGTAAAGACGTAACACACGTAAATTACAACACATAAATGTTCGTGGCCAATTTAATCGCAGATTATGCTCCGTTATGTATAGGGAAGTGATGTTTAGTCTGCAACCAAATGATAACGCGAATTTTGTATGTTTCTAGTAATAGCTTCCAAAGATAGCTACACGAGCGTATACCCATTTAAGATCAGTGTACCACGATGGATGATTCCTAAAAAGGTTCAATGAAACCGTGCATGACTGCCGTTCTTAAGTGTTGTTTTTGTGGAAGGTTTAGCAGACTATTACTGTAATCGGTTGTGTGCAGTATTCCATGGAGGGTTCGTTTCAAGGTGGAAATTTTAACAAAACAAAATTGTGTTCACACACTTCTAGAGAAGATATTTGACATTTATTTGAGCTTTGCTTTTAATAATATATGAAAAAAAGTTTGTTGAATAAATAAAAGTATTACGAAAAAAAATATAGTCTAATCTAATGAAAGTATGAGCAACAAGCCGAATTCAGTGGAATGTGAAGAGAAGGGAAAATTACCACTATGAAAAAATATTAATTTCAAGGATAGGCCTAATCACGAATATACATAATTTGTAAGAAAGTTGTCACATATCAGTGAACATTCGCAATGAAGAGACTTCCTGTATATTACATTACTGGAATCGAACCCGTGCCTTCCGAAAGCATGTCCAGCACCTCTTCACTCGGTACGTGTGTTCGTGGAAGGAGAGTGTGGTGCAATAAGGTTGACGTTCTCAGGAGAAGCAAGTGGTCTGTCACTCTTATTATCGGCCACGCACGATGGACGTGTCTGAACGTAGGTCCGCAGGTACGTGACGAAATGACCGTTTTTCTGGAGCCCCTTCCCAGTATCATGTCGTAGAAGGTTGTTCTCTACCGCAGTTTGTGATGTGCACGTTTTCCGCGTCTGTCCACTTTCCTTTGAGTAATGATCGTCGTGGTGCAGCTGGCCGTGATCATTCTAACAATTCCCGTGAGTCATTTGCGGTTGTCCACTCACCGTGACAGAGCGCACACCAGTCCAGCGTCGTCCTGCTTTTACAGATAATTGGAGTCGTTATAACCTGTGTTACAAACTACAGCATACGTAGGCGTACAAAACAGTGTCAGTTCACAGGGGATAGCATACACTTGGGAATGTGCTGTAGTAAGCTAATTAACGTTGACGAGATCGTGCTCCAATGGGCATTTAGCATTTAGCAGCCTGCAATTTTAGTAGTCCTAACCGAGCGAGGTGGCGCAACGGTAATACTTTTGATTAGCATTCGGGAATACCTGGTTCAATTCCAGGCTTCGACCATCCTGATTTCGATTTTCCATTATCCCTAGAGGTACGTGAAATTCGCAGATTCGTTTCAGGACGAGCTGGAATGCAAACTCGTGTTAATTTTTGTCACTTTCCGTTTGTATCACAGAATACCAGATACGTCCTTGAAAACTCTCAGCCAATAACACATTTGTAACAAAACGTGGAACGAATTACGCTTTACCCAATGGCAAACGGGACTGTGAAGTGTGGGGCCAGCGTGAGCCTCCTTAATTCACTAGGAATTTTTTGTGTCGTCTTTTGTGATACATTCCTCTCCAGAATTGTGTGAATGGTATATGTTCGTTTGCAACAACTGTAATTTTTTTTTTTTTTTTGCTTTTGGTTTTACTGTGGGACTTCTCTGCAATATGGCAACAATCGCTCGAAATAGCGTATGCCTAAGATGATAAGGTATATAATACTAACGCACTGCAAGAATCGTTCAAATATAACATCAGAATTGTGGTATCTCGCAGGTAGGCTATTCCAGGGAGCAGCACGAAAGTCCCTGCCAACCTCATGCTGATTCGTGTGTTCGGTCTAGAGCGGAAGTTAATCAAGCTGCTGAGGAGTAGGTATGGGAGGAATAATGGGTCTGAATGGTCTCATATTCCCGCTTATGTCTTAACGTAAGATCTAGCAGGAATGCCGACTCTCCTGACTGAAGTTCGGTGTTGGAGGCTTAGGTGGGGTGGTCTGTCGGAAGAGTTACTGGCACCCTGAGAAGGAACGACTGCTTTGTCCGCCTAGTAAGTGGACTCGGTTTGAAACATAATCATAAGTCTTAGCTGTTGGCTAGACATAATCAAGGTAGTCAGATTATAGTGTGCTGCATCCGACTGTCGATAGGCTAAGTTGATAGTCACTTCCATCGCGATAAGTAATGGTAGATAATCATATTTATATTATTGTCTTAATACAGTTGATGATGAAATATGAAACGTCAGCCTGTCTGGCGAGCAGGCTGGGTTACAGGTAGGTACTGCCTGCTAGTAAAGGTTATGTGCAAAGACCAGTAGATATCGTATGGTGAGTGTACCCACGGACCAGGATATCACACCCACGTGAAGACTTCTGACTGTGCGCCCGAAGACATCTGCTTGCCCTGGAGGATGATATAAAACGGGCATTACAATGATGAGGCGACGGAATGAGAAGATTGTGGGAGATCCTCGAGAAAATCCGCCAACCAGCGACATCGTCCGACCCCTCCGGGAATCAAACCCAGGTCGTCTAAGTGGGAGGCAAGTAGTCTGACCACTCGGCCGCCGCGGCCCAAGTAACATGATACAAGAGTGAGTTCGTCTTCTGGTTTATCCTTGGCGCTATGACAATAAAATCTGAGTGTAAAACTCCTAAAAACATTATACTTATCGAAGCAGGACCACTACAGCAGCATAGCGATTACCATAATGTCATGAAGCAAGGATCACGGGATGCTATACTGGATTAATACCAGCACCGCAACGGACTAAAAAAGACAACGACTGTAACTTTGATACTGATAAGTAGAAAGGGAGTAGAGCATGGCCTCTCATCGATAGCGAGGTCATTTGAGATGTAACTAGTGATTCTGCAGACATGAGATGGATAAGGAGCAGGCCATGACGTTTAGTTAGGAATCATCCAGACATTCACCTGGATTGACTTCGAAAAAACATGGGGAACCGAATAAAATCATGATGAAGAGACAGGGTCGTACAAAATGTTAGTCCAGTGTCTTACCACTGTGCCATCTAGCTCGGTTTGATAAATACACTTCAATTAAAAAATCAACGTTATTAAGAAGATCAGGTTCTTGAAGCCCAGTAAAAAATCACTTTTTATGAGTACAACGCCAAATTTGTACCTGAGCTGCGTGTACTCGCGCTGCATTGGTGTAAAATACGCACGTACATATGAGTAAGAGGTCACGTGATAGGCAAAAAAATGGTTGTAAATATGCGCCTATCAAATACTTCAGCACATGTGCAGCTAAAATTATTTGGGGTATGTTCAATTTCAACTGTAACTATTGGTTCAAATGACGACCCATTTTACTTGCTACACCTGCGCTGCATTGGTGTGCACATATGTACAAAATATGTATACCATCCTAACCTACGAAGAAACGCAATCATATTCGCATATATAGTACAGTAGAGCACAGTTCGGTCTAAAGCATCTCTCATTAGGAACATATGCGTAACGTTTTCACTACAGTCAGAAATATGCATGTATAAAAGCACACGTAGTAATCGACTGAAGTGTTTTTGACGTAATTACACTGCAATATTCCACACTGTGTGCCTGCATGTCACCAGCCTTCTAGAAACCACGTTCTACAACCTGTCGTTCAGTGGTTCTCATTACAAAAAATGTAGATGTGTGCTCTTAAGGGAGCGCGCTGGCCATTGTACATCATCGCCACCTACCTAACCTCCCTAAATATTCGTTTGGAAAAGTTCCATGTAACCCTTCCTTCACAATTTAAGCAAGATCTTAAAGGAAACCGTCATGCTTAAGGATGTTCAAGTGCTAAAACTGGTTTCTGAGTTTTAGGGTTTTTCCAAGTTTTTTTGGCTTCACATCAAAGTAAATGGAATAAAGTCACAGAACTAACTCGTAAAATACTAAAGCTTCTTAACACAATCGTACACATTTTAACTTAAAATATTGTGCAGTGTAAATTCCATTAGCTTACTTAGTCACAATGGATTGCACTGACTAACATATTTACTTACAATTTTATAACATTCATGAACAATTAGTTCGTCTTCAATCAATGTTTAATGATGTGATACTTTGAATTTTAACATTATGTTTAGAATATGACTGCATGTAAAACTTTTAATATAATTACATGAAACTTCTTTACTTATACTGGTGTATTCATCGTAACATTAACATGACAAAACAGCGCAATCATTTGAACGACAATCTGGATATATGTTGAGTGAGAGGTAAGTATTTCAGAAGAGCGGAAATGTCTCTACGAGAAAACAGGAACAGATAACGCCCGTTAGAGTCTTGACTGAAGTATGAAACTATCAGAAAGTTCCCGATGATTCCACTTTACACGTTGCCCTACTGTCACTGGTATTTCAATGCCGGACGTAATGCGGATTTATTGTAGCCCAGTAGCAAATTAATTTGTAAATTCACGCGATATGGTATGTGTAGGTAGGCTACTTTAGTCGGTAAATATTGCATGTTGTGAAGAACTCGCACAGAGTTAACACTGCTGGAAATTACTTTCATATGATACCAGATGAAGTGACAGGTGTTAGTGGTGACCACGGCCGTAGAAGAACAGGTCTGGACACTCGCCTATCTTCCAGTGTATTTTGCTTGACCTCCTTGTTGTATGGCTGTAGTTCAAGTTACCCAGAATGTTGTTTTTTATTGGCGCTTCAGTTAGGGCGGTCGGACTCAAACTCCACCCAATTTTTCCATTGTTAAATTTATAAAGTAAATAAAGATTGCTGGAGCCTTTTATTAAATTTGTGAGTGAAGGAACTATTTCATAAATTGATAAAAAATACGTTTTCATGAATTGTTTATCTTATTGGGAAGGAAGTGGGTGGAGTTTGAGTCCGACCGTCCTAACTGAAGCGCCAATAAAACACAATATTCTCGGTAACTTGGTGAACTGCAGCCAAACAACAAGGGGTCAAGTTTCCAGGTGAGTGTCCAGACCTGTTCTTCTACGGCCGTGGTGGTGACATCTCCATTTGCACAGAACACGTACAGTACTTGTTTCAACTACGCCTACGTGATAGGAAGATCTCGCGTACCCACGTGAGAGTCTGCATCGACAGAAACCGACACGTGATATGGAGTCTCGCCCGAAGCAGACTTTCATCGCAAACATATTGTGGGATTTCAGTAACTTCGTGACAAGCCACGAGTGTAAATTCTTCATATCGTTTGCTGCGAGATAGACGCCCGGTTTAGGATTAATTTCATCATATATTTGGAAGGATTGCTACATATTTTTGCCACTCATACCAATAATAATTAAACAGTTAATTTTTCCCTCATTCGTGAACTTCGCCACGTACACAAAGCCACACACTGACACACCACTTTACTACAATACCACAAAGATTACAAACACAAGGGCTTCCTTGAGCTAGCGGTCTCTTCAGGCTGAGTCACAGCTCGTCTTGGTTATACGAACAGCTGTGAGTACAGGCCACTTGTCCTATGATACCACCCCATTATAACGTAATCACATTTGTAATGGCATTGGAAAACAGGAAAATGATTTCGTATTATACTCTATCCATTCTAAGGTTGCAGCTAATTCATCCAAGTGAATGTCAATAACTTTTTTAGCACAGCGTAAATTTCATTTGAAATATTGAAAAATACAATGTAACAATGCTACGGCACAATTAAAATGTGAGGAATCAAGATATAATTAAAATGCTTTGATTTATTTCACTAGCAATTTATATTTCTGCTGCAACCTTAGAGTGGACAGAGTAGGCACCACCAAAGCTTCTAAACACCGTAGGATCCTTCTCCCTACAAACTGAAAGAGAAACCTACTATGCTATTATATCTGCTGAGGAAACATCCCATTATTCGCCTGGAGCGAATTCGAGAAACCTTACAATCCGAAGTCACTATGGTCGGAACCGGGGATCGAACTCCAGTCATCCAAAATCCTAGTACAACGCGTCAGTGTTGCTACACCTCTATCATTCACTTACGCAATTACTTAACTGCGAAGTATATGCTTTGGTAGTTCAGTAAAAGAACATGAAATGAGCCACAATATGGCTGTGAATGATTGTGACGAAAAAAACAATTACCTGAGGTGGAAGGAGTGAGAAGTCCACAAGTTGGTAATTTTTGTCGAGCCTAAAATAAACAAAAATTGCATGCATTATGATATACAAACGCGAAATAAAATTTTTGGATTGTGCACCATGTATCTATACTACTGAGACCAGATATGGTTCTTTAAAGTTTCTAATGGATAGCCTTAGAACTAATATAACTAGAGACATGCAAAATTCGCGTTATCAACTGGTAGCATTGACTAAACATTCATTTCCTATACATAACGAAATTTTATGTGTTGTCATTTACGTGTGTTACGTCTTTACAGAGATTGGCCTGCCTCTCTACCGTGTAAGCATTCTCCGCGGCAAGTCACGACAATATCGACCAGCGGGAGACGTCGAACAAGCCTATAGTCACTTAAGTCTAGTCAGCTGTCGGAAAATAACGCGAATTTTGCATGTCTCTAGTTATAACTAGAGCCCAGTAATTTTCGCGAAAAGAATTTTGCAGCACTTTGTTTCAGTGCCTTACGTGCGCACCTGCATCTCTGCTATGTGGTCAGTGATTGGATGCCGTAACACCCACCGTGTGGAGGTTAAACCCGCAAATCACAGACGTGTTGTGTCACAGTTATCCGTGTACTGATTGGCACAGTCAAATGAATAACGACTCTGCACAAAAACACTCTGTCAATATCCATGAAGTTGAACTGCAGGTGTGGACGTAAGACACTGAAACAAAGTGGGGCAAAAATCTTTTCGCGAAAACTACCGGGCCCTAGTTATAACACATAGCAGAGAAAAAACAAGAACACATTCATGACTTGCTCAGAGATTTAACCCGGAAATTTCATAACTGCAGTGATAGCTAGGCATGGTCCCAACTGAGAATGCTATTACTAACCGTTCACTCTAACCTGTGTTCTGAAGAAAACAAATAACATTTTGCCATTGCACCTCGCTAGCTTCTAATTGGCTCACTTTGTGCAGCGTGCCGACGTAATAATCCCAATCGACAAAACTGTGTACAGTTAGCACAGTAGAAAACAAAAACGCACTATCTAATAAAAACAATATTGCGTGAAAATTTCGTACATGTTACTGACGTACGAAAGCGAAAATTACACAAAAACTGGAATATATATATATATATATATGGACAAACGGAGGGGCTTCGGTATACACAGGATAATGGATTCTAGCATGTTAGCAGTTGAACTCGCAAAATATCCCTAGCCCTAGCTATTACAGCATATTTCAAAATTCAGTTGCAACTATCAAACCATGACTACTGATCGTATTAAAATATTCTGGTAATGACGTAACGAAAATTTGGTAGTCCATGCAGAAAAAAAAAATTGTCAACAAAACTAGTGATTAAACTTACTGTAAAGTCCTCTGGAATTATTCTGTACTTATTTTTGGAAAAACCACACTTGGTCAATCACCAAACAATCTGTAGATAGTTCACGTCACATATATTTTTTTTTTGTTTTATAAAGAATAAGTTATGTGAAATTTTTATTCCCACCTTATAATCAACACCGCAGTGCAGAAATACATCCCGTTCAAAAAATCATGCAACACAATTTAACTTTTCACGTTGTGGCACGCCCATATGGTCACCACTACTATTTATTATATTTATTAGTCATCAGTGTCAACTATCAAAAATCAATATGTAGTAATAACTATGTCTTACGACCACTTGTTCTCTTGTCCATTATATCAGGATAACACTGAAATAGTTTAAATTAAGGTACCATTAATGTACAAATTTTTTTTACAGAAAATAAGAAATTGTACATATTGTGTGTCTGTAAAAACGAGAAAAGGAGCAGGTGCAGAGAGTGTCTTGGGGCCTCACCCCACCCCTACCCCCCTCGAATAACTTCCCTAGCTAAACAAGAGGGGAGGAATCTGGCCAATAGTTTTGTTAGTTGTTACTGTACTGTAGATATTTAGTAATTAAGAAAGCAACAATGTTAACAAGCAAAAGAATCGTTTTCTGTAATTGGATGTAAATAGCAAAGATAAATTAAGCATTATTTAATCAATACGATTGTCCTCGAGAGGCGGAGCCATCGGTTGAAAGCTGACTTCTAACTGGCCCAAAACGAACCGGATCTTGCGGGCCAAGTGACGGTTTTTTTGGCGCGAATCGGGAGAGAAGCGAACCGCGGAAACGGTTAAATAGACCGACGTCGGCGGGCGAGGGCGGAGTGCCACCGTCAGGCTTCGAAGTTAGGCGTCGAGACACCTTAGAGTAGGGAATCGTCGGCGAACCACTGGGTGCTGTCGACGGGCATCAAATTGAGATTAGATTTCGTCGAGTCGCGGAGTATTGTGGGCCGAGGCGCCATCAGCATCGTTGTTTTGGGCGTCGGGACGCCATTAAGACATCGCCAAGTCAGAAAGTACGTCGGGCCGAGACACCTACGATTGGTAATTGTAGAGTCATTGTTAGACGAGGCAGTTGATATTTTAAGTAGTCGTCGGGGTTTTCGTGCACGCGACTATCATTAAGAGCCATACCGACAATTCTGCGATAGTAACGGTCCGCCCCGAGAGGACAGCAACGACGTGCTACCCGGGAAAAATACTTGTAAACGTCTTCATTACAGTACCCTAGTGTCCAGAACTTTAACTCATCAATCAATAGTCAACCAAGAATCCACTGAAATAGAAATAAATTAAAATAAATACGCATCACACGTCGTA
>PNEQ01056059.1:20000-26332 GCA_003012365.1 Medauroidea extradentata
AATATTAAAATTGCATGACTTTCAAAGGAAGGCGGACATGGACATTGTCAACATTTCTATGTTTTAAATCACTACTCCATACATAATCACATAATACATAAGTGAAAATTTATTCTGTGACATGAGCAGATGAAAAACAACAGAAAATATTACTCGAGTAGTAACGCAATTCGCAAACAAGCAGAGGCAAAATAAAACACATTACATCACACTAATAAAGTATCAAACAAACTAGGTATGATTAATTTATCTGGATAGGTTAGACAACATCTACACATTTAGCAACTTGGAATTCAAAATCTGTAGTTCTCTGGTTTTATGTTTTTGCTATCAAAGGTTGGTTGTTTAAAAAAAATCGGAAGCTTGTCTCAAATGTATGTTAGAACGTAAGGACATATTTAGAGAGAGTAAAATTAATTATTCGCATTACATTCATAAGGAAAACTGATTGTTTATTAGACAATTTTGCAGAAACTGCCAAGTAGCCTATAATGAAAGAGTCTAGTGGCATTGGTGTAATATAATTCTTTATTTAAAAGTATGCACTAAATCAGAAAAGATAATTTTTTTATTGCTTGAATCATGTAGTGTGACACGTAGAAGATATTTTCTTTGCTAATATACACTTCGAATTCGCTGTTTGAAAATTAATGAATATCCTTTATTTTTGTATGTACTGTACTTCAAACGTTGTTCGTTGATTCTGTGATGGTGTTTTCCATCTCTTACATCGTACGATGTTAGAAAAGTAACATTTCGTAACAGTACGCATGTATGAATGTATGAATGCATGTATGCACGTATGTATGTGTATAAACTACTGTCGCGATACAAAAATTCCTAAACCTACCACAGAACTAGCGCCAAACGTGGAAACTGTTTCTTGTGTATCAGTAGTTTCTCAGGTAATTATTATTACTGTAATACCAAACCTATGGATAACCTCTCAATATGCGAAAGTTCAAGTCATCACTCAAGGGAAAGCTAACAGCAAAAATTTGTCACATAAGTAATTTTAACGCAAGCATATGTAGTTGTGAAGCATTTCTCATATCGAAACTGCAGTACAGTATACATAAACACACTTAGCGCGTGTTGCGAGAAGACAAGGTCAGTGTGACCTTTCGCAATTCAAGGACGGGCTTCTCTGTGTATTAGTTCCGCGTATTAACCCTGCGACAATGGCATTTAGCTTTTAAAATAAAGATCGCCACTCAGGCACTCAAGACATACTTGTGAGATAAGTATTAGAAGACTGTCGAACACAAAAGCATTTCTGAGGCGTGAAAATACGCATTACGTGGCTTCGTTATATACACTATATTTCATAAGGCTGAAAAAATGTACGAAGTCGTTCTCAACGACAAATATTAACACAAGAGTTATGGGTCATCCTGCCAGGATTATTGTATGTAAGATAATTGTCGGGTACACGCCTATGGTTATACGGGATGCCATAAGAATGTGTCGAATTTTAAAGGTAATAGCGAATTATTAATTTTTGGCAGAACAGCTTGCAACAGGCGAAGGTTGATTATTAAGACTATTTACTAATTTCTGAGTGTTAAAAGGGACAAGTGTAGTATGCAGATGATCAAAATACGTGTGGTAAGGTCATTTATTCTGTTATGTCGGAAGGTCATTTATGACACGTACAACTTAAATTAAAAATTAAAAAATAAACCCCTACTGTAAATTGATGAGGAGATGGGAATCCTGTAAATTCCAGATGATGCTGCAGCAACAGGACAAGTTGACCATGTTATTGTAATATCACTGAAGTCACAGAATACTAAATTTCGGATCGACCAGACCAGTAGAAGTATCTCACATCCCTTCAACAACTAGAAAAGAGCTGATGATCTTCAAACGCCTGAACATATCTTCATAAATTATAGCTAAGAATCATCTCGATCATGTCAGCTTTCAGACAAAATTAACCGCATCAAAATTGGTCCATTCGTTTAGGAGCTACGATGTCACAGTCAGTCACACAGATACACAGACAGATACGTCAGACTTACAACACCCCTCTTTTTACGTCGGGGGTTAAAAACAGAAAAAGACTTTAGCGCTAGACCTGAGTAAGGTACAGTTTAGTAATTATATAGAAAATTGCCGCAACTTTGGCAGAACTCAGTCACGTGGCAAGGTTTGGTCGAGCACAAGGTTATGTTTGAAGGCCTGCAAATAGTTAAAGTGTCACGTGACTTTTTTAACGCTTGAAAACATTACTAGAATTATTTTCAAAAGCGTCAAGTTGAAATTCTGCTCTACTCATGACAACCTCGTGACTTGATGTAACCGCCTGGCAAACCTTACATATGTTAAGTGCAGGGGTGTAGTGGAGACAGTTTGTAAGATTTATGGCGTATTTCTAACCAATCTTGCATGAAATATGTTTTTCTCGCCGCACCGCCGCGGATGAAAACAATATTATTTGAAGTTGTATATTATAACGGCTTTTATGCCCTCAATTTCTTAATTTCTAAATCAAAATGTTAGTCGGCACAAATATAGGAGCGTCAATAGATGGCAGTATGATTGATGGTCAAAACACAACGTACGAAGGTAATGCACAACGTGAGTTCACCACCGTTCAGACTGGATTAAACCCGACTCGCACATCATTTACAGCGTATAGTTGATTCTATGAGGGTCTTGGTTACACATATGTCAGGCTGTGGCACCTAATTATAGCACGGGCGTATAAACTTATGGGGTCCACTTACTTGTTACTGAAAATTATCGTAAAGGGTAAAAAACAGTTTTTTTTATGAAGTTGTTAAATGCGTTTCCAATATATTGGTATTCAAAAAGAAAACATATTCCAGAGGGAATTTGCCGGAAAGTTTTAAAAAATGTTGCCACTGATCACTGTTTGCAAGATCTTCATCACAGCCACAAACGGGTTTTTCCGTTCGCATCCCAAAATATAGTGCCACTTTGATGCTAAATTACTCAATAGTTATTTATTTATTTATTTTCAAATTTTCCAGCAATAAAAAAATGTCGTCGCTAAAAGATCTGTAACTCCAGCAGTATGACGGAAACACTAACATGCTTATTTTGTCGATGGTGTTATTGTTAGTGGTGGTTATGGTAGCTGTGTTGCTAGTCGTGATGAATGCAGCGATTTTTGTTATCTTGGCGGCACTGCTGTGGACCTGACTATGTCGTCCTCATAATGTTACCTGGCAATGTAACTTCGCAACTCACTTGATGATGGTTGGTCGGCTTGGGACTGCTCCATGCCGGCTGACATTGAAATTATTACAAAATAATTGTTTCGTTTCCACCACCGAGTCGCAGTTTCTCACATATGCAACATGCGATGTTCAACCGACCGCCGCTCCATTCTTACTAGACGTAAATGCGTTACTCGGTGGCTGCCCACGCTTCCCCTCTCCCCAAGTCCACGATTCATTCCGTACATTGATTTTTATAATGACAGTGCACCTCGTGATCATCCTGCATCAAGCGCTTTTTGAAACATTGTTAGAAACATTGGTAGTTCTATGGCTGTAATAAACAATGTTGCTGAATTGTCTCAGAGACTTAGCCACATCACCATCTTCGATTACGATTGCAAATACATGATTCTGGGATGTTTGGACCTGCTGTACCTCAGACTTCGTACTCACGCCTGCACAATTAATGCAGGTGAGAAGGGAAGTTCTTAATTCCACAAGGGTTTCGCCACGACCCGTGTGTGTCCCAATATTTGTTTTGTGGCAGGACTCACCATACCATCCAGTCCAGACAAGCAAGAAGCTAAGACGGAAGCAGCTGAATGCAACCGACAGAAAGAGATAACACTCTTTCGAGTAGTTGTGGAAGATAGTGACAACACAATTGCAACGGCTCACATGTGGGTTGATCGCAGGGGACCCTCTTTCTGAGGCAAGGCCTGTCCTACCTCTGCGAAGCCGATTCGTGGACGGGTCTCATTTATTTGGTGGACCAAACCGGGGTTCCTTCTCAGGCATTGGGCATCGTCATGTCATACTTGCACTTCCAAAGGAAGTCGCAACCTCGATTCTGGCAGAACTCAAGAATTTGAAAACTTATGAGAGCTCAGCAGGGTGGAATGGACCACAAGAGTCCAGTACCATCCATACATATTCCTGAACAGAAGTTCCAACCACAACTGCGAACCCAACTTGCGATCCACTCAGCACAAGAGTAGCACTTTTACGCCGATCGCCGGAGTACCTGCGATATGCCATGTATCTGAGTTTTCACCCGAGCAGGTGTTAGTATAGTCTATCCAGAGCTCCAGAACTTTTTTACTGAACCAACATTGCTCGAGATCCGCACCACAGACCACCACTGTGGGTCTCAGTTGATGATGATAATAGGTGTTCTGCCCGTAGGCATGTTTACAACCAGTTGAGAAAAGCATTTTGTTCGTAGATTGTACAGCAGGCTAGATCACCCGCACAGACTTCTGGAAACCGGCCTAAGACAGCCCGCAGTGGATCATTTCTGATTGATCAAGGCGGCCACCATTTGTCCATCTTGGTCCTTACTCCATTAGACACCTTGCGAACACTAGGTGTTTCCAGACTTGGCCACGACGAGGTTGGAGATGAACTTGAGTAAGAAAGGCTATCTTATAAATCGCCCCATTATATGAATGCGGTATTTGTCAGGGTGTTGGCCCAAAATGATGGGAGCATGTAGCAATGGCAGATTGTACCACACTTAACGCCTATCAGTGTGTTCAACACGAATAAGACGAGCTGAGTACTGACGGATGACCAGTCCATGTTGAACGGCACAAAACTTCAGAGCTGACCTCAAACATGCATACTAACCTTTACACGCACTTAAGAGCCGGTTATCAGACACTGGCCTCGCCGCCACCACATTCCACAGGGCTGATAAATATAGCGCCAAATTCAAACAAAATGTAACAGGATAGATTAAGGAGAACATGGCACTTAGACTGCATGATGTGAAGCAGGGTAGCTATCACCGCCATTTTGGATGACGTCAATGTCACCATCTTTTGAACTATGTCAAACACGAGTGAGTGTGTGAGAGATTTTTGGTCAGCGCTTAACATCGAGGTCTTGAGCGCGGGCGAGCGTGACATGATGCGAGTATGGAGCAGCACCGGAATGAAAGGGCGGGGGAAACGGGAGATCCCCGA
This sequence comes from Medauroidea extradentata, assembly GCA_003012365.1. Taxonomy (NCBI): domain Eukaryota; kingdom Metazoa; phylum Arthropoda; class Insecta; order Phasmatodea; family Phasmatidae; genus Medauroidea; species Medauroidea extradentata. Next base: position 25,159 of record PNEQ01056059.1, read on the forward strand.
GAAAACCCGCCAACCAACGGCATCGTCCGGCACGATTCTCACATGCGAAAATCCGGGGACCGACCCCGCCGGAAAACGAACCCGGATGGCCTTGGTGAGAGGCGAATGGTCTGACCATTCGGCCACCGCGGCCCCACGTCATACACAACTGCCATATTAAATGTACTTAACATTTGCATTAATCTTGAGCTTTACTATAACGTCAAAAACCATTAGATATAGTTTTTGTCGAGCTTTTTCGTCAATTATTTTGATTTGGTCGGACATTTTATTCCTTAGGCCTTCTTGTACTCCAGTAATTTCTATAATTCACTCATGCTTTATCGTGCTGTCATAACTTCCACCATATGTACGCCCTGCACCTATCCCCAAGTTCCAGGCTTGCAGCCCGAAGTGCTGAGTGCTGACGCCCTCGCCCGTAGCATTAAGAGGGCGTGGTACATAATTCAACGATAAAAACATTCATCTATAACTGTAGGTTTCTTGAAGCCAATTTGCAATCCTAGACGATAGTTTTAGCCAACGTTTTAAACAAAATTGTTTCCAGTGTTACGAACTTCTGACGCACAATCTCTGATAAAGGAACCTCGTGTATTTAACTGCGGAGCAAGAGATCACGCGTAACGAATGAGTAATTCTAGATAAATATTTTCTCATAAAGTTGGCAAATACCAATATCTGGGATTGTCATTGGGTATTTTATCCATATTGGCTTCGAAAAAAGCGTAGAAATCAATTGATATTTTCAGCGTTTATTTATCTACCACGCGCTCTTTAGCAATTTCATTTTACGAGACTTTTCGCCATTAGAAAATAATGAATGCTAATCACAGACACAATCTGACCAAACAGTTGCAGTAATTTGTGAAGATAAAGGATTTTTTTTTAACATTCGGCTCCAATTATCTATTTATTCACAAAAAAATTCCATAAAGTTACGACGTTCGGTTTGTTTTATTTTTTAAAAATATTTATTTATTAACTGTTTCTGCGGGTGTTTAGTCGTCTATTGTTGCTGTGTGCAAGTTCTGGATACTATGTTACTAGATAATGAAAGAGTTGCAAGTCTTTTTGTCCGGGTAGCACGTCGTTGCTGTCCTCTCGGGGCGGACCGATACTTATGTCGATTCGTCGGTATGGCTCTTAAGCAATACGGTCGCGCGCACGGAGCCCC
>PNEQ01056060.1:0-26332 GCA_003012365.1 Medauroidea extradentata
TTGCCAGTACACATTTCTTGTATGCACTTTTCTATGATATTCGGCTGTTTTTTCTCATCACGTAAATAAAGACGTAAACAGTTGCACTGTAGGAATGAAAAATTACTTGATGCGTGAATAATTTAAACGAATGTTGTTGAAACGTCAGTTTTTTACATTAAAAGATTCGTAAATCATGCGGGGGAGTACAATATGCGGGCAGATACAGTAATAATAATTTCTCTATGATATATTTACTATAAAAAATGGGTTGTGGTATCGGTGCAAAGCATCGGAAAATATTTTACCGATGCTGCCGATGCCGATACTCTTGATATCGGCCGATACTTCAGAATCGGAATCGGCATCGGCCCAGGCCTAAAAAAGATCCATGCATAATGACTTTTCACCAAACTTTGTATTGGAAATCACCACAAATCAATCATGAATACACAGATCTTGAAAACATAGTATTAATACTTGGTTCCCTTCATACTGTAATGAACACTGTGGGTACGATTGGGACATTAATTAATGACTCTGGTTTAAATGAAGCATTGCAAAATATATATGGTTATAATGCTGTGCTTCGTATGATGTCTGGAAAAGCCATCTCCAGGGCTATTCGTGGGCATATGCCTGTTGATGCAGCTCTGTCAACTTGGTCTTTGTTGGTGGCTGATGTGTTTCCCTGCAATGAAGACGGGAGCTGCCACAAACTTATTAAAAGATGCTTCAACTTTGTATGATAGTGTTGTGTCAAGCAAGGAATTGGTGGTGAATATGGAGACTTCAGATACAACGTGCAAGATAGTTAATAATTTAAAGAAGAACAAACAGCAGCTACAATCAGCAGGGACTAGTAACCTGTGGTTGGCATATCAGGATATTTTGAAGTTGCCATCAGTTAATCCACCAACTCATGAGTTGTTTCAGAAAAGACAGTTCGTGGTTCGAAAAAGTGATCAATTCTGGGCATGGTTATGGAGAGACCTTGTGATAGAACAAGTGCTTATGTGGTCTATTAAAAGCAGGGATGGGTTGACACATGGAAGTACAGAAATAGACAATTTGTCTTAACTCAATGCCAGTGTGTTTACAAACTCACAAACAAGATAACTACAGGGTTTCATTTGAAACTAGTGAACAGAACAAAGAAGTTTGGGAGAGCAGGTGATCCAGAGATATCAGTGACTTCCAAAAAGTTATGGCTAGCATCAAACCTATTTACCTATCTGCTAGTGACACATCTTTCAGAAATATTATTAATAGAGTTACTGCTGGTTGAAGTGTAAATGTATATAAATCACATTCCATTGACACAGAGATTATAAAAAACAGGATGTCCAGCAAAAAGTGGTATTTTAATTTCTAGTACATTTCGCACATTTCCTGAGAAATTCCAGTACAGTGCTTTAAACGTGACACCATGTTAATTTGTGATAGGTACCCAATTAGACTAATGATAACTATACAATTTTTACGTCGTGTCAGTGGCTGTGAAAGCCATAACAGACGTCACGGATAAAGCAGTTGGTAGTGAAAGATCCAGATATCCTTACCTCACGAACATGGTGTTTAATCTAGCATGGCCACTGATGACAAATAACAGCGGCAACAGAAACAATCTGAGTTGATCCGAGCAAGGAAATAAGACATGTAAAAGTCAGAGGTGTGTTTTACCTGATTACGGTACAGATAGGTGTTGACAGATAAGCACACAAAGATGACGTGCTCCTGCTGTGGACAAGCTGACACATCCCGATCAACAACCTCCCAAATGTTCACCATGCTGTATCACAGCATAGGAATCTCTGTGTTAAATAGAAATACATATGTCGCCGTGAGCTATGAAGATTGTGTTTTGAGGCAAGTCTATCCTTATTTACATAAAACTTCTGAAGGTACTGGGGCGAGCGAGCGCAGTACGAAATGTGTTAGGGGAGGGGGGAGAAAAAGGCCAGGCGCGCTTGCCATTATGAATATATGGCCCGGCACGCGGAGGAACTTTCAAACATTATGAGTACACCAATATACTACAACCAAAGTTAAGATCTTTGAAAGAACTGTGCAATGGGAGTGCATGACTGTATTTATTTGCTTGGACATACTCCATTGCGAAATAAATGACTGTCAAAAGAAAACTAAAAAATAAGAAAAGAAAGCATAAGTAAGCAGAGTATGCTTTAGTCATCAGGATACATACACAACATGAAATTCAAAAACTGGAATCAGGTCAGATAAATCAAGGAACAAACAGAAAATAAAAGAAATAACAAAAATATAAAAAAACCTAAGTTGACATGTGACACAACGATGAGACAAAACAAAAACTCAAACAGAAATACAGCAAATGACACAACGATGAAACAAAACAAAACACAAAGATGTTGGACACAAACAGAAAAGACAAAAAAAATGACACAAACGATGAGACGTAACAAAACACAGTAGTTTTCCAAACAGTCAGTACTAACGACATTTCGGGAATTGGAATCTGTTCCCATCATCAGGTAGACACACAGGGTTCAGGAACACGAGTGTGACAGATGAGGAGACTGGAAAAACCATGGGTTTATATAGGGTAAAGCCCCTTATCCTGCTCAGCCAATGGGAGACGAGCTGTCTCCTGATTGGTCGTGCAGCATGTATTGACTCTGGATTGGTTGTGGTGGGTTAAGTGTTTGTTTTTATTTTGTGCTGTAAAGTTGTTTCTCTTTTAATCATTGGGATCCACAAATTTTTAATTTCAATACTCTGTTGACTGAAAATATTGCTATTGCTAATAATAAAGGCTGATTCTTTTATTTTTTTTTAAATTTTGTCAGTTTCCTGTGTAAGTGGTTTAGAGTCTTCCCAAAGGATTTTGTGGCTATTTTCCCATGCATGTTCGGCCAGTCTAGATTTTTGGGTTTCACCTTTTTGCAGTTGCTTTTATGTTCTTTGATTCGGGTTGATAGAGCTCTGCCACTTTCACTAATGTACATGTGGCCATATTCGCAGGGTATCTGGTATACACAGTTGTGTTTTTGTAATTTTTCTCTGGCTGGTTTCATCCTGGTAACCATACTTTTAATATTTGCTTTAGATCGGAATGCTGTTCGAAGTCCGCAATTGTTTCCCAGGCGTCTTTTTTTTTCAGAAAGTCTCGAACATACGGAATAACTAGGGTTCCTGATGGTTCTTTTGTTTCTGTAGGCTTATGTAATCTACTAGGTTATATGTGCTGTTTGGTGGTGTTTGTCGGGTAACCATTGGCTACGAGTTCTTTTCTTATTTGGTTGTGTTCTTCAGCTACTGATTTCTTGTTAGAACAAATAATCTCAACTTGATTGGCTAGTGTGCAAATTATGCCAGTTTTTTTGTGCATTTAGGGTGGTTGGATGCAAAATGTAGGTATTGGCCTGTATGTGTAGGTTTCCTGTATACTTTGGTTTCCAGACTGCTGTTTTACCTGCTAACTAATACGTCTAGAATGTCAGCATTCCTTTTCTGGCCATATTAGTTAGAAGGGAAAACAGCAGTCTGGAAACCAAAGTATACAGTACACTGGTAAAACTGGCAGAGCTCTATCAACCCGAATCAAAGAACATAAAAAAAACTGCAAAAAAAGGTGAAACCCAAAAATCTAGACTGGCCGAACATGCACAGGAAAATAGCTGCAAAATCCTTCCGGAAGACTCTAAAACCACTTACACAGGAAACTGACAAAATTAAAAGAAAAATAAAAGAATCAGCCTTTATTATTAGCAATAGCAATATTTTCAGTCAACAGAGTATTGAATTAAAAAATATGTGGATCCCATTGAGTAAAAGAGAAACAACTTTACAGCACAAAATAAAAACAAACACTCAACCCACCACAACCAGAGTCAATACATGCTGCGTGACTAATCAGTAGACAGCTCGTCTCACATTGGCTGAGCAGGATAAGGGGCTTTACCCTATATAAACCCATGGTTTTTCCAGTCTCCTCATCAGTCACACTCGTGCTCCTGAACCCTGTGTGTCTACCGGGAAGAGATTCCAGTTCCCGAAACGTCATTAGAACTGACTGTTTGGAAAACTACTGTGTTTTGTTTCGTCTCATCGTTTGTGACGTTTGTTGTCTTTTCTGTTTATGCCCGACATCTTTGTGTTTTGTTTTGTCTCATCGTAATGTCGTTTGCTGTATTTCTATTTGTGATTTTGTTTTGTCTCATCGTTGTGTCGCATGTCAACTTAGGTTTTTTTATGTGTTTGTTATTTCTTTTATTTTCTGTTTGTTTCTTGTTCTATCTGACCTGATTCCAGTTTTTGAATTTTATGTTGTGTATGTATCCTGATGACTAAAGCATACTCTGCTTATTTATGTTTTCTTATCTTATTTTTTAGTTTTCTTTTGACAGTCATTTATTTTGCAATGGAGTATGTCCAAGCAAATAAATCCAGTCAACCAAAGTTAAACACACTATAAACCAATACTGGACAGTTTAAACGGTTTTGGTTAGATTTCTGATAGTGTTATCATATCAAACCACCAGAAAACAACACCCTACATTTAATTGAATTCAGATGTACGCAGCCAACATAAAAATTCCGGGAAAAATTTCTCTCTGGAGAATATATTTCCGTTGTTCAGAGAAAATAAAAAAGAGTAGTACGATAAATACATAAAAATTAAATAAAACATGCTAAAATAATAAAATACAAAAATAATATTAAAATATGTGTTAGTTTCACCTCATACCAATAGGTTATTTTTAACAAGCTTACTCTTAGTATTTGCGTAAGGCTGTCTGGTATTAATCTCTAGGGTGTTAGCCAAAGTAACTGCTGTGACGTTTATACCCAATATGAATGCACCGTTACTGCACATTAGTAATTGTTTTCTACTAATCGAAATGTGTATGCCTAACACAATAGCCAGTCTAATTATATTTACATGTACACGTGTTTTTGTCAGGTGTAAATGTTCTATCTGTAAAATGTTTTTGATATCTCTAATAAGCTTAAGGCAAGGGGGTTATCAATTGAAAGTAAACAACAGTACGCAAATAATTTTTATGTAATGTTTGGAGTATTGATGAATAGAATGTTACAAAACAATGTTTGTTTGTTGTACAGTAAGGGTGTATCTACATTGAAACTGGAATTTTGTTTTTATCGATACTTATATTGTCTCTCAAGCATATAATGTTAGGTGTATGCCTTGTATACCGTTTGAAATGCTGAAGAATACTGATTTTTTTAATGGTACTTGTTGATCGTTTGTTACCTTTTGTTACTTAAATGACCATTATAGAAGTATGTCTCTCTGTCTGTACGTGTGTCTGTCTGTCTGTATGTCTGTATGCGTGTATGTATGTATATATGTATGTATGTATGTATGTATGTATGTATGTATGTATGTATGTATGTATGTATGTATGTATGTATGTATGTATGTATGTATGTATGTATGTATGTATGTATGTATGTATGTATGTATGTATGTATGTATGTATGTATGAATGTATGTTTGAGTGTGTACATCATTATATCTTCTTATTTTACAAGCAGTTATAATTGGACAGCGGACTGAAAATATCTTATTTCTTGCTGTCAGAAATAAATTTTGCTGCATCTGTGAATGTGCATCAGTAAAGAAAGAGTCACATCCGCATCTTTGCTACAAAAACTGGGATAGAGATCATCCGTCAACCACTATGGAGAACAGGACATGATTTTAGAAGATTTTTGTAACAGTGAATCTATGCATGGTGTCAGATACAAATACTTCGTTAGGAGATGGGCTCTCCAGCGTCCACGAAAAAATTTTGCAAAGTGTTCCGTATGGGAGTTTTATACAGAAACAAGAATTTGCCAATCACTTCGTTAGAAATTACACCAGTAATTTTCACACATTGGCAGCCGACAAAAATTTCCCTTCCGAAGTACGAAAACTTTTGAAACAGGCCATACCCCGTTTAACAGCGACAGCACGTGGTGCGATTGAGCATTGCGGCAGAGCAAACTACAGCATTGATGAGCTCATCAAAGATTTGCGAAATAGTCTTAAACATGTTTTTTGGTGTACATTCTGACTGTCGTAGTTATTTCTGTGATGAAGACAAGACCGAGGCAAACGTTCTGCCAGATAAGTGCAGGGCTCGTTTGCGTGAAGAAGTAGGTAGTCTAATTGAAAAACTGGTCACTAAAGCCCAGCGGTTAGTAGAAAACCAAACAAAGCAATGCGGCGGAATGCTACATGAACATATTAAAATTCAATGCCGGCATAAGAATAAATTATTGTCAGTGAGGCTCTTTTCAGAGGCAATGTCATATTGCGGCCCTAAGATTTAAAAAGGACATGCATGGGAAGGAAACCCTTTCTGAAAAATGGACGGAAGAAGCCCCAGAATAACACATTATAAAGTTATACGTAACAGAATTAAGCGTCACAACTCAAACCGCCATAAACTTGAATACCGTGATGACCCACATGCTAAGAAACGTAAACGACGAAAGACAGCAGTTACTGAAGCTGACTGCGATAATGGGCCAAGTGCCTTGGAGTCTGAGTGTGTCGAGGAAAATGGAATGGCGGCTATTAATGTGTCACAGAAATGTAAACAATTTGTAGCCTCATTCCATGTAACGAAGGACGAAAGAGATATTGTCAACCGGACATGTCAACAAGCCGAATATGAAATGTGGCATGAACTTAGACGATCGCACTTGACTGAGAGCAACTTCGATATAGTATGTCGTCAAAGGGACACCATGCCATGCCTGAATTAAATTTTAAAAAACTATATAAAAATTAAACAACAACCACCAGCATTTCTGTTTTATTAGGCTTTTTTTTTTATTTTATCTAATTTAATTTTAATCAAATGATTTAAATCCACTATATTACCTTCAATTTCTTTTTCCAACCAATAATTAAAACAATAACAATCTTATATATTTTCGAATTTAAAAGTATATCTTTATTTATGTGATAATATTTAAGAGAAATATTGGAAATAATTAAATTTATTCCTTCTCGTCAACTTTCTAATCTTGTACAATCTTTTAAAATTACTTTGCAATTGTATTTCCCATGTTTATATTTTCTATTGTTTCTTAATCTTCTATATAGCAAAGTATCTTTACTTTTGAATTTTTAAAATGTTTTTAAGTTAAGTATCTTTGGGTAAGAGTTTCCGTTAAAAGTACAAATACCATCTGTTTTTATTTCCATAAATGATTCTTCTCAAGAAAAATAAATAATTTTTAATTCTTGTCTAAGGGTAGTACACGGAATACAAGTAAATCCTTTTTTAAGATTATCTTTATCTTTCTTAATTTCTTTAAATTTCTTTTATTGGGACCTTTAACAATATAAACAGATTTTATTCCATTTTGTTCTCCAAAAACTCCAACATATGCAAATTTACTTTTATAATTTATAACCAAAGCATATATTTTATAATTCAATTTGTAGCAAAATCTATCCATTTTTGTTTAAAATAATTTTTTAATTCTTCTTCTGTTTCTTTTATTTTTCGTTCTTCCTCTAAAATAATTTTCTATTCTTTTAACACTAGAGTATAATCTAAATATTCTAGTTTTCTTTGTTGTATTTTTAAATTTTCTAATTCTTGTTCTCCTTTTAGTAGATTGTAAACATACTGTATTAACTATTTTCATTTATTTTATTGTGTTAGGGGAGAGTATGTTAGTAACATTTATTCTTTTTCTAGAGACAAACAGAAGAGTGTTAAGTGTTTTTAATATCCCCAATTCTTCTATATTTATAATTTCTGGTATAGTAGAAAATAAGCTGTGGGATTTATAAAAATATGTTTCTCCAGATTTTGTAAAACAAGTTTGGTTTACAGAAACTATATTCTCTGGTTCTTCTAAGATTTATATTAGTTAATAGGCAAATAATTAAAACTAAATTCAGATAAAACTAATTTTACTAATTTTTCCTTTCTTCTTTATCTTCTGTTTATATTATTTGCAGTCCAGTTAATTTTTAGTGTTTTTATTTTCTCAATAAACATATTGACAAGAAAGCAATTATTTTGTAAAGAATTAGTTAATTTTTACACATTTTTGCTAATGCAGCACTATAAAGAGGAGCTTTATCAAAATATTTAATATTACTTGTTATTAATTTAAAAAAATCTGATATTCTATTTAAATCTTGTTCTTCAAAATTTTCATTAGTATATTTATAAATTGTTGCTTCTAATATTGTAACTTCATTACTTTAGCTAAAACAGAAGCAAATGTTTCTTTTAATCTGTAATCAGGACAGTTAAAAAAAACTATAATATGATTACCAGGTTGTTTATTTACTCCAGGACTTGTTCATTGTCATATATTTTTATTGTAAATTTTTACTCTAGGATTAGAAATGACCCATGTCAAACAATCTTTTCCGATAGAATTATAATTATTTCACATAACGTTATAATTTGTTTTATATTTTTTACTTGTATGTGAAAATTAACTTTATTTGTTAAATACTTGATAAATTCTTCTCTTTAAAATTACCCGAAAAATCTTGTGTTATGTCTAAATCTAATAAATACTAATGGTCATTTGCTAATTATTTTTAAATTTCTGTTAATTCTTTTAATAATATGTCAAATTTAACATTTGCTAATTCTATTTTACAATGAATAACAACTGGATTTTTATATTTTTGCTTTATAATACTTATTTTGTTACTAATAATTTAACTCAATAAATTTTTGTACATCAGAATTTAATAAATAAGGAATTTTGGTTTTAATACCATGTCTTGCTAACTCAAATTTAGAAAATATAAATCTTAAAACACTATCAAAACCACCGCAGGGTTCTTTTTCTACAAGAAATTTACTGTTTTTAATTTCTCCTTCACAATCTGTAAAATCTGTTATTTTAACATCTATAATATTATCGCAAGAAGGTTCTGTAAATTGTTTAAATTTGTCTCATTTTTCTTCTTCATTTGTGTAAATAATATCACCAATATTTGAAACAAGATTATTATTAATATTATTTAAATTTTCTGTAAGAAACCCTAATCCAATTCTTCAGTGTGTTGATTTTATTTTATTTCCAAGAAGTTCTATTATAGAAAACTATTTGTTAGAAGCACACATTTTATTCAAAAATGCTGTTTATTACAAAGAAATGTTCATTAAATGAATAAAATGTAGTGTGGACTAAAAAAGAAAATTATTATAAAACATAAAAAATATACACAAAACAGTCCAAACCAAAATTATAAAAAAATTACAAAACAGCCTAGCTCAAAACTTTTATTTTAATCCAAATATAATATTGCTAACCCAGCCCAATTACATAATTTAAAAGAAGTTGAAAGTGGGTAGTTGAAAGTAAAGTGAAGTGATAATCTTACCTATATGATTGTAAAAAGATCGATAATGCTAAGTTTTTAGAAAAATACCATGTTTTTTATGTGAAAAATGTATTCCAAAAGCAAGGATAAAAAACACTTACAAATATGATTACATAATCCATTAATTGAGTTACCAGAATATATTACTAGAAAGTGTTCTAGATGCAAAATTTTTAAGTCATATTCTGAGTTTTCCAAAAGTACAAATTTGAAATATGTCATTAGTTATACTTACTATGATTGGAAAAAAAATTGATAATACTGAAATGTCAGAAAAAGTACCATGTTCTTTATGTGAAAAATATGTTGCAAAAAGAAGTTTGATAAAACATTAAAAATCATTACATAGATAAAAAGAAGATAAATACTGTTGTCAATACCTTATATTTTAAAGGACATTTTTTGGGAAAAAATTTTTTGGGAAAAAATTTTTTGAAAATATTTCTCAATTTTTTAAAATTCTAATTCATTTCACATTTTCTGTTTGAATTTAAAATATATCTATTAATTTTTTCTGTTGAAATATATTTAAAAAACCGCAAAAAATTTATTTAAATTTTTTGTGTCTCAAAAAGTGTGCTTGTGCTAGAACCGATAAAATACATCTACTCCTGTTTTTCGGAGAGTAAACAGCAGCCTTAATTAAAGAAATGTACATATCATTTAATTGGAACACTCATACACCTTCCATTTAATTTAGTGACAAATGTAAAGAGGACTAAGAGGGAGCAATAAGACCAATTTATACATTTGGTTCAACGTACAGGAATCCTAACATTCATGAAACAACTTCTTCATAGCATATGTATTCGGAAAGGTGGAAACCCAGCAAAATAACCTTAATTTAATCATTGAATAAATAAGTAATGTAACAAACAAATAATAATTATTCTAGTTAAAGTGTTACGGTACATTAAAATAATCACTGAATATAATTTCTAAGACTCAAAATATACTGGATATTCCGCTTCGTTGTGACAAACCAAAAAAATCTTCCTGTTTGCCTTCAGTCACCATTGGTTGCATTGATATGTTGATATCTAGAAATAGTATTTATATTTTAAGTAAATAATAGTAATATATCCCAGTTTATAAATACATAAATACGATTATCATGTGCAAACACAATCTTCATTGCCAAAGATGTGGTGTTTGTTAGGCATCGGTCGCGTACTAAGTGTCTATAAGTGACGTTAACCCGGGTAGTTAAATGTTTACTCACATCGTTATTCAAATACAGCCGTTATTGACAATGTAACCTACTCAACTCAAACACATATCACAGTTTTTAATAATTTGAACTCTGCAGGAGTAATATAGTTGAACTATTATGTATTCTGTTTTTAGTTCTCATTTAAATTGAGATTGAAAGTTGCGCTTTTAATAAGAAAATATTTCAAATAGAAAATTAATTGTTAATTAAAATATTGTTGTAACATTTTCATGGAACCTAGCCCAGTCATAATAGAAGTGCCTCGTTTATCCCTGTACCAGAAACGGCCCTGCGTGTCTCAAGGACAGGTGCCTGCCGGCCGATGTACACCTAGGTCACAGCCACAGTCGCCACCGTGGCAACACTGCGCTCCACAATCACTCGTCTGACAATTCTTATCGCCCGCTGGCTCATGTATCCGGACTTCTCATATTCTGCACTTGTACACTGCCTGGCGGCTACGAAACACAACCGTGACATTCAAGCTGCCCCTTAAAAATATTTTTACACCAATCACCATCAACATGTAATTCACTGAAGCACTGTAAATTTACCCACATTATTATAACCACAGAAATTTACTAAAACAATTTAGTCCATAAGGACAAATAGTTAAAATGATGTGATTTCTTTGTAATGATTTTCAGCTACATTTCTAAATGGTCAAATTATTTGTAAAAATGATGGAAAACACTGAAGCAAAATTTGTTTGGGACCTAAAGGTGGTTGCTCAGGAAAATTAACAAGTTTTTAGATTGATTTTATTATGTCTGGGCCAAACACTAATTTTCCTAAATTAAATAGTTAGTAATAAAATTACATAACAGGATCATTTATCAGCTACTATGAAAAGTGCTAACCTGTCATTAATTTTAAAGTGGAAAACAATATTTATATGTATAAGTTTTATTAACTAGCATACCTTTAATAACTCCTTGTAATATTTGTCCCAAACATGGCACATAAGACAAAGTTATATGCAACACTAATTAAAACACTAAGCCTTTGTCGTATCTGGAACATTCACACATTCCTACAAATGAGCATGTGTCAGGAGAAAACTTGTCAACAGGAACATGAATATGTTGACGCACATTCAATAATCAATTGAATTAAGTTCACAGAAACACATTTGGGATACAATGGCTTGAATGCATTTGTGGTTGCTTTCTGTTAGTGAGGGCAGGCTAAATTATCTTTATGCTGAGAAGTTCATCAGTGCAACAAGATAGCACTTATGGGCTAGGCAGCTGTGAAAGCCCTATGTAGGCAGCTTCGGAAACACTCTGTGCCTCACTTTCTCCTCAACTAATAATGCACCAAATAGATCACTAATACACCATGCCACAGGTAAATGGCATACATGTGGATCATCCAGCCACCCTTTCCAGTGTTCAACTATATCTGTACATTCAACTGCTAAAATCCATTTATTTATTCAACTGCTGGTCGCCTTTGTCTTCCAAGCATTTTAAACACACATTGTGATAAACACACAATTTAATCACAAAGCCATTGAGATGATACTAGCACATACAAGAAGAAGAATACCGGCTCTATGCGCATATCCCTAAATTAATGTGCAACATTCATGTTGTACTATTTTTCTAGGAATTTTTAAAATTGTAACCAAATAATTTTATTAGTGTAAAGTATTGTGTATAGTCAAATTAATGTTTCTCTGGTTGGTTTTATACTAATCAGCATCGTATTTTTCTTGGTACGGCAGTTTAAAATGCAGTTTACAGCCATTTAAAAGAAACCTAAAAAAATTTTCTAGTACATGCTCTATATTTATAAAAACATTAAACCATGGTTTGAAGAGCAACATTTCAAAGATAAAAATACTGGGAATACGTTTAGCAACTTCACGTAAAACAGAACAAGCTAACACCAGTGTTATCATGGAGGGTCGCAGTCAGTCACTTTCTTCGCCAATACTCCGTGGATTATGGGCATGGAGGCACAGTAAAACTTCTTCCCAAGGTGTGATGTCACCTATGTCACTCAACCTGTATGTCTTGGCATGGATAGTCAACACGTTATAGTTTGAAATTCACCATAAGTCTGCACTTACAGGTGTCCCACACACCTACTGTTCTGTGATTCAGCCAAATAAATTTAAGAACCGCCTCACTCGGTTATGAGCCAATGTCACACACACAGAGTCCCACGATATCCTTTAATCTTTATATCCAGTGTGCCACTTCCACATCCACAGAGTGAACAGGTACGTTCCACAAAGGTCATGTGGCATTCAGCGTCTGCCCACTACTTGACTTTGAATGTTACAGAAGGCGAATCAGACTCAAGAATGTTAGGGGCAAAGCCCTTAACAACCTTAACACATAGCTACACCCTTGTTAATACACTAGACGAGGACTTCTCTTAAAATATTAAGTAAAAGCATGTCTCATAGTTACAAAAATTTTCTGCACATAAAAATGTACACAGTTGTACAATAAAAAGCACAGGTTTATAGCGGAGATGGTGAATGTAATGAAACTACTAATAATTAAAGTTTCTGACAGAAATTTTTTCTCATATTAAAAATTAATAAAAGTAAAACATGGAAGATAGTTTATCACTTACTTCTACATCTGCATTTAATGTCTCTAGAAGTTTTTCTTTGGCATCATCTCCAATATATATCTTCATACCTTCTTTTACAAAGTCATTATCTTTGAGAGTGGGAAGATCTTTCTCTCGTTCTTTGTCTGATGCTTCCCGGTCTACTGTGGAACCTTTTAGATCAAACTTCCTAGAATTATGCAACAAGCTCCATTGAAAAAGATGTCTTAATTTAATAAAATAAGACAAGAACAAGTATGTCTTCACCACACAAAAATTTGCAAAAAAGATTCAGAAAATAGATAAAATTATTTTTAATAGCTTAACAATATTTCTACATAAAAAATTTTGCTACATTAATAAAACTATTGTTTTAACAATGTTTCCAATTTATTGTAATTTTGTAGCACTGATAATGCAAATGTAAAATATTTATTATAGCTTACATAAAGTAACAAAGTTTAAAAATTATAAAAATATCCTTTATGATACTTAAGTAACAAAAAACAAGCACACATTGGTGTTCCTTCACATGCAAGCAGCATCACAGTATTCCAGTTTACAAACAAATGTTGCACAGTACTGATTTCACAGAACAGTGCTATTGTCTACCATGTGTGCAAGCAGGGATTACTGACTGTGTGCTGCACGGTATTGGAATGTGTCCTGCAATACTGTGTGTGGTAAAACATTAGCAAAGTGCATAAATAACAGATTAGGTGTGACTGTTCCACTTTAACGAAAAAAACAAATTACAAATTGAAGTCTGCTCTAACTACGTAATTTTGCGCCAACATAAAAACTCTAGAACATGTGTTTAAATTGGTGGCCTTCCCTTTCATTGCAATACATGAGTCGGCGTATCAATGATTGATGTACTCTTTCAAAAACACTTGGTAAATCTTAAATTTTGTCACAGGCAGCCATTATCCTAGCTAGCATATCTTCCTCTGATTCAATGGGTGTGTCATACACCAGAGCCTTGACGAAGCCCCACAGAAAAAAGTCAAATGGATTAAGGTCCGGAGAGTGAATTGCCACGCAACAGGGCTGTCTCTTCCAATCCACTGTGCTGGAAATGCCATGCTGAGGTGATTATGTATAGCTCTTATAATGTGGAGAGGCATTATCGTGTTGAAACCATATACGTTGTCAAACCACAAGCGGAACATTCTGGAGGAACTCTGACAATGTTTGGCAGTACATGTGTCCATTCAATCTTCACAGCATCAAGTAAGGCCCAATGAGATGATTACAGATAATACCAGCACAAATGTTCATAGAAAATCGTTCCTGGTTCACTACTATAGCAGTTGCATGAGGATTGTTGTCATTCCACATGTGACTTACTATTGTTAAAGTAACCATCTTGCATAAATGTCACTTCATCAGTAAACAATATGATGGACATAAAATGTGGATCTTCTGTGCACTGAAGAAGGAACCACTGCAAAAAAAAATGTCGAGGAGCAAAATCTACTGCAGACAATGCCTGCAGCTTTTGCACATGGTAGGCACGTAGCAGTTGCTCATGCATAATACTGTTGACTGGGACACCTGCATTCCATACGCAATGGCACCGGTGCTTGTTGACTAGTTTTCTTCTACAATGATGAGTACTTCTTCATCCACATTTGGTGTACATACATTCCCCGAGTGACCAGTGCCACCTTGCGTCTTGATGCCTGTTTCACGCAGTCTCTCTGTGACAATTTTGAAGGCTGTGTGATGAGGTTTCCTCCGCGCTGGGAAGTTATTGTGATACAATCTTGAAGCAACTCATGCATTACCTTTCACTTCAGCATACAGCAGAACTGTATCTGTCATTTCTGCATTGGTGTACTTGCCATGTCGACATGTACCGCAACGCATGCAATGTACAGTGAAGTGTGTGTTTGTAGTCTATAGTATTCTGCCCTTTTCTGGGAGTGGAACTACACCAAGGTAATAGGGGGTTAGAGGGGATGGAAGCACAACTCACACCAATGTTATTGTAGCAACCCACCACAAGATGCAGTTTACATTTTCGAGTTGCCACAAACCAACCCTTTCAAAGTGGCAGATGTGTGTTAAACGTACAAATACTTCACGTTATTGCTTTTGGTAAAACTATTTTGTAACCAGAAACTGCACAGCTGTGATTATGACCAGTGCACACAAAATCTTCAAGAACATTCTAAAACATTCTAGAATAATTAACTCCATCTAAAATGTTGACATCAACAGTAGTCAAAAAACAACCACCACACAAAACTGTCATTCTTTATTTATGTAAAACTGTTATGAAAAATTAAAATACAAATTGGATCAGATTATATTTTATAACAGCATTAGGCTTTACAAAGTAGTTTTTCAATGCTAATATGCCTTTAATAACCCCACCGTAAAATATCTGGCAAGTTCCGTGTGGTTAAATGTTGGTAGCGAGGCGCATGAGTGGATATGCAACTGAGCAGACCGACCTCACTTCTCTATCTTTCGTTCCTCTTTGCCGCATGAGCCAGGCACGCACGTGCATCGTAAACAAACATTTCAGTGTGGTGCTTGTGAAATGGACGGTAACTATGGGTCACAATGGCACCTAAATAGAAATTTATTTCATTCTGCTATGTGCAAAGAATTCAGGATTGCAAACCATATTTTTTTGGACATTAAAAAGAAAAAATTAACGCAATTCTTTGCATTGTGATGTAGAAAAGGTGGTGAGAGATTTTACGGGCCTTTAACAACGAGGTCGTAAAAGCTGATGAGGATGAAGTGAGATAAAAGAACACAACAGTCACGTCCGACCTGGGATTCAAACCTAGGGCCTCTCGCACCATAAACCGCACCTAACTGATTACGCTATGGAGGCAAGGGCAATGTAGAAAAAACCCAGGCGTCGTCAATTGGGAAAAAGGAGGATGGGTCGGCAAAATTGGACATTTGCCCCGGGCCTCACAGTCTAGAGGGCCTTGTTTTGAATAAAAAATGTAAGTTAAATTAGTTATAATTTACAATTAATGAGCTTCAATTATGTTTCCATTAACCTTGATGGTTTCAGTGAAATGTATTTCTAGTGTAAAGTGCATGTAAAGACATAACTGATAATTCATTGCCGAGGTCAGAGCTATGACGACGCAGCCAACATGTAAGAAAGTAAGAAGGCTTACAAACGCACTTTATAGCTGCCACTAAAAAAGGGGGGGGAGGCTAAGATATATGTTGCCCCTGGCCTATTTTCTAATAAAGTGGCCCTGGAAAAAAATTTTCATAAGAAACGTTTGAAATGGTTGAATGATACAAATGAAGGAGACTGTAAACAGATGGTACACCAGTGGGGTTGTGGTATGAGGTGTAGAGCTGCAAGCCGCAGCTGACAAACTGACTAAGCACATTCAACTAAGCAAATTTCTGTTGCATAAAGTAATTTAGACAATTATCAGATAAGTAGCAATTCATGGTCTTAAGTGTATTGTTTTAATATTTTTACTCCCACTTAACTTTGTAGACCATGATTATGATTAGAATTTTATTGCTTTTTAATGTGACAAATTGTGTAAGAATAAAGCTGTAAATTACACACTTTATGAAGCAGTTTATACACGAGAAAATGAAATTTTGAAAATTCATAGCATTAAAATTTGTTCACATATTTCTGTACTGACCCAGATGGATTGTTAATTACAGTACCGCATTTACTTGTGTACAAAAGTAAATTTTTTTTTTCATTCAGAACTTTGTAGGAGGGGAGCATGTAAATATCAGTCTAGCAGCTGCCTGCCACTTTGTGACATGCAAGCGTTAAGCTATTATTCAATGTAAACATCTCGTGAGATGCATGTGGTCACGTGCGGTGTTTGTATTGCTATTGTGTTGAGACTGTACTAATTGACCTTGATTACTTCCGCTCGCTACCTTTCTAGCTATCTCCAATGATCAACACACACACAAACATACACACAAACACACACACAAACACAAACAGCCATATAGGGAATGAGAGCTTTTAAATGGCAGAAGGGTGTCTTGGTGTCTAGCACAGTGATAAAAAAAAAGGATCAGCCAGAAGTAGCATAAAATATAAAATAAAGAATCTGCCTGCCCAGGTCGTTTGACATTCTATCCCCCTCCTGTAACTTGTGACCGCCGCCCTTCTAGCTGCGTTGAGTTCACAATATCCACCCCGGTAACAGCCAATTTCTTTGCCCCGATCTAGCTCAGCAGGTTTACTGAATAAAAACAGACACGTCCAATAAGTTCATCATGGGTCGATCACAGCCGTATTTTGCCTCGCTCAGGGCCCCACATTTATCTTTGCTGACAACGCTGGTCTAGGGTGAAGGGAAATGAAAAGTTCCACCCTCATCCGCTCATAATCAAAATACTAATTTTACATACTTACCATTAAACTACTTCTTAATTAACTGAATGCACAAGCTGAGATCCTACAGAGCCCAACGCAACTTGAACTGACTCTGTAGCACTATTCCTTCCAATATTAGTTACAATCAAATCAAAGAAATTCTCACCCTGTAATACTACCAACTATATCTCCTAAAATTAATAACATTGATCCTCCCCACTCTTCTTTACAAACATTTGCCTAATTCACTACATTAAATAATCTATATACTGTGGCCCAGAGGCACATTACAAACTTGACACAAAATTACATACAAAGCCCCTCTTGCTTATAGAAATGATAGCATACAGACTTCTTCGTTTTTCTTGTGATAAATGACTGCTTACCACTCCTCCCTGGATGCCCCTTGATAGACAAATTGCAACTCAGACAGCTTATTCCTCCATTTAGTCAGTGTTATCGAGGGTTCACTGTATTGTTTTATTTTTTTTGGTTTTTGTATCATTTTTCTGAATATGTCAATATTCCATTCCTGTTTTTATATGTGTGAACTATGTTTGTTGCCAGCAGCTATTACTGGCTCTCCTGAAGTAATAAAGTGCGTAAACCAAAATGCTTGTTGAGATGTTCCTCTTGAGTTTGAACTTTACAAAACTCGTAGAGTTTGCACTATTGGTGAACATACTTCCACAAATCTAGCAATCGACTTATGCTTCTCTGACCACCTTGTTTCACATAAACCAAGAATGTTTTTATGGTTCACATCTTCTGTTTGCTCAACAACATTTTTGAATGCGTTGTCCCTTTTAGAAGATTGGCGGAAGAAGTGGATGATAGATTTCATACTTACAAGACAGTTACAATTTCTAAAACTGCCAATTGTAATTTCTAAATGTGTACATAGAAGTATTTAGTCCTTATAGAAATAGTAGTAGTCTAGCTCATAACACCTTTATATACATGTTAAATTTTAAAAACTATAGTATTTTGTTTACCAAAGTACTACTTTATCTACAAGATTTATACACAAATTTAAATACCTGTGTGTCTGCAAATGATTACTGAAGACATTCCTCATTACCACTAAATAATGTTCAACTCCATCTACAGTCAGTCTGTATAGCCCCAAATATTGTGGCAGTAAGGTTTTTCCATGGCGTTCCACAATATACTGCAACAAAAAATTTTTTACAGGAATTTTAACATAAATTTATATCAGCAACCTGAAGCCTGCGCCAGATGCCATGCTCTCAGTATTGCCACCAGAGTAGAACATGAGATCGTTTTTAGCTTTGTTAGTTACCTTTGCCATATGGGCCACATCAGCTTCGCATTTAAGTAAGTGATAGTAATTGTAAATAGAAAGTGAATGTTAAAAAAAAATTTATATAATTCAGGTTGCCGCTCAAACGTATTGATTTAACCAGATATCAATCAGTGTTTTAAATATTATATGTCGATAGACATGCCACACATAACAGCAATAACAAATTATGTCTACAAGAAGAACAAAATTTTTATATGTATATATATATATATATATATATATATATATATATATATATATATATATATATATACATACAGCGTGTAAATGAAAGTACGTTACAAACTTCGTGTGGTGATTCCTTGTCGAAAATGAAGTACAGTTACGTAAGACGACTTTTCGCTTAGCACACTTCGTAAGGGAGCAATACGCCTCGAAAAACTAATTTCAAACTAGTTTATTGGTACAAAGTAGTAAACAACATAACATTAAATCATAATTTGCCGGATACTGTGTCCTGCAAACACTTATCGACAGTCCGTGAAAAATATGTATCGAATAACTTACATCGTCATCAAAATAATGGGGGTGGTCACCCCCTTTCCGGCTTAGACATTGGTGCCATCAGATTTTATGGACATGCAATGCTGTAATATGTATCAAGAGACTCCGATGAACAAAAAAGGTCGTCTTGTTGTTACACTGTAAAGTGAAGCATGTCCGAGAAAATGGCCAAAATACACTATGTAGATTTAGTGGGCTGACACTTAGGCAACACACAATACACCAAATGATATGATACTGAAAACAAGTGTAGCAAATACTTTACTGTTACTAAAACATTCACAGTCGCATAAGTGATACATGTTTACATGAATATCACAACAAGCGCTCGACTGTTTGACCACCTTCAGTAATACATGCATTGCAACGATGCAACAAGGACAGTTGCACACGCTGGAACAGGTTCGCATTCGTCCGTATCACTTCGCCTGCTGCAACGATGCGTACGACGAGCTCCTCGGCCGTGTCCACTGGCGTCTCGTAAACAAAGCTCTTCATGTGTCCCCACAGGTAGAAATCCAGGGGTGATAGATCAGGGGAGCGAGGAGGCCACGTGACAGGTCCTTCCCTGCCTATCCAGCGTCCTGGAAATACTTGGTTGAGGTACTCACGAACAGCACGAGCATTGTGAGGTGGTGCCCCATTGTGTTGTAACCACATGCGGTCACGTATCAGCAGCGGTACATCGTCAACCAACTCGGGCAGAGTGTATCGCAAGAACCGTAGATACACGTAGCCATTAAGACGTGCTGGTAACATGTACGGTCTTACTAAGGTATCATTGACTATGCCCGCCCACATGTTGACCGAAAACCTCTCTAGGTGGAACCGCACAACCCTGACATGTGGGTTTTCTTCAGCCCACACATGGCTGTTGTGAGCATTGTACACACCATGACATGTGAAAGACGCTTCGTCTGTAAAGAGAACATACCTGGGAAACTCTGGGCCACGAGCTGTCTGCTGCAAAAACCATGCACACAAATCATGTCTGGGTTGATAGCCATGTGGCAGTAATGCTTGCTCCCTACATGCGTGATAGGGGCGTAGCTGATGCTCATGTAAGACATTCCACACTGTCATGTGTGATGCACCCACCGCATTTGCAATAACACGGGTACTTGTTGGCGGTTGATCCTAGACTCGGGCGAGAACTTCCACTTCAAATCGTGGTGTCCGCATTCTTGCATGAACACCACAGTTCCGGAAATGTGGCAGGAGAGTACCTGTATCTCGAAGATGCTGGAAGATTCGTGCAAAAATAGTATATGCTGAGTGCCTTATGTGTGGAAATCTTTCACGATACATTCGTGCAGCTAACCGGCCACTGCACTTAGCTTCACCATAAATCAATACAATATCAGTTAGCTCAGCATGCCCATACCTTTCCATGTTCACTGTCTCACGGACGTTTGGTTTTCATTGCAACCCAATTATTGTGAATAGTACGACGAGCCCACATATCCCGGCACGTCAAGAGTGTACCTCGTCGCAGTCTAATGGGTACTCCGACATGCATTACGCGCTAAACGGAGGAGGACGTGGAGAGTGTGCACGTATCAGGGCCAAGCCTCAGACAACTTACTCTTTACAGAGTATAGAACACAAAACCGTCTGTTCATCACGGAGGGAATGATATTGAAAAACCTATATGTTGACTGGCATACGTAGAATTGTGCGTCCCAATGTTTACCCTTCGTACATTACACGCATACTAATTTGTGTACATTACATTGTTCACTTCATTTGGTTTCGTACTACTACTGTGCAGAATAATTACACGTGTGCAGTACATTTCAATATCCCCGCAACATTTACTAACAAATTCGTTCTCCTACACCAGCCATCTATCAGTAACTGTTCGTAGCTCACACAATGTCGCCCATGACGCGTTGTAGGTTTACAAACTAGCCTGGGGTACGTGTTTGTTACTAACTACCGCATAGTTCAGCCACACCACCTGTGTAGTATGCGTTGCCTACGTGACAGTTCCCTTACACTGTCTTGCCCATTTTCTTGTAAATGCTTCACTTTACAGTGTAACAACGAGATGACCTTTTTTGTTCATCGGAGTCTCTTTATACAAATTACAGCATTGCGTGTCCATAAAATCTGATGGCACCAACGTCTAAGCCGGAAAGGGGGTGACCACCCCCATTATTTTGATGAAGGTGTAAGTTATTCGAAACACATTTTTCACGGACTGTCGATAAGTGTTTGCAGAACACCGTATCCGGCGAATTATGACTTAATGTTATGTTGTTTACTACTTTGTACCAATAAACTAGTTTGAAATCAGTTTTTCGAGGGTGTATTGCTCTCTTACGAAGTGTGCTAAGCGAAAAGTCGTCTTACGTAACTGTACTTCATTTTCGACAAGGAATCACCACACGAAGTTTGTAACATACTTTCATTTACACCCTGTATGTATATATGTGTGTATATAATGTGTGTGTATATATATATATATATATTTTAGCCAATCCTTTTAAATGATGATGCCCAGGCATCATGATTGGGTACCCCTACATTCACAAAACTGATGGGATACATACAGTTTTACTTAAAATCATTTCAGTAGTGCATCATTCGTACTTTGATACGCTCATCTACTTAACTTTGGCCCATATTTTGTTTAGTGTCATTTGAAATAAGATGCGTCTGCTCTGTTTAATTGTGAGTCACCTTGTCTTGTGCCATATATCTTGCACACTACTTCCATTCTTTTTCTATATACCATACTTTTACCACTCATATGACAGTATAAACTATTTTATCCATCCTAAAGAAGGCAACACAATTGGATTTTTTTTACACGCAAAAACATACAAATGTGTCCAGCACAATAAATTACATATTGCATTATTTTCACTGTTCATTTAACCTATCAATAAAAAATTTGTATTAAAAAATTTGAATAATCAGAAGTTCATCCTAAATAAGATGAAATTAAATTGGGATCACATTATAATCGCGAACTTGTGAATATGTAATCAATGATTTATTAATATTTATTGCTCAGTACTCGTCAATTTACGAGTTATCTAGGACATTAAACATATTCACAAAATCCATGATATTAGCCAGCGAACAGTAAAATTTAGGTATGAGTACGTCCAAAAACTAAACCAAGCTTATACCTGTGTGATTTTGATCACAACTTTGCTAATATTTGTTGAATGATTGTACTGGTCGCCTGACCAAGAAAACCTGGCTTATTCTAGCAGTTTAATTTTAGTATGCATTTTTATTTACTCCCACTCACAACACTAGAGCAAAGTAACAGGAATGTTCATAAAGCCCACCTTCCACGATGCCTAATTTCTGCTATCTTCTGTTATACCCATGGGTATAAAAGATAATATGACAGATTCGTAGCAGTGCCTATAACAGACATTGGTATGTCGTTACTCGCTCATATTCACATAAAACCTAGAGTGGTAACAGAAACCTCTATTGAAATAAGAATGGACTATGTTTTAATGAAAATTAATGAGAAAAACCAACAGAAATGGTTGACTAGACCTTGGCTGCAGAAACAAAATAAATTAGGCGGTTATTGTATTCTAGTAATGCTTAGAAAGGGTAGAAAGCAAGCAGAAATGCTAACAGAAAAATAGAGCATGCTCTAATATGATTCTGGCCAAGATTTTAAGTACAAAATCTGTTATATTCAGAGATAAACCCCTTGGCAGGGTGTTTGAATGTGGCTGACATAGAAGCAGAAATGTTAACAGAAAATTGGCATTGAAAACGCTACAGAATTGTGCATCACGTGAGGCCGGCTTTACCAACACTAGTTCTCTGCATGTCGTGAAGACAATGATATATGCCGCATACACTTCCATACATAGTCTTTGACCTGCTTTGTGTCTCGCTGTCTACGGTGACAATTCTGTTGTTATCTCTGTGATTGTTATTCATACGTAGTATGTGAAATGGATAAGATCTGTTCTTCAATGGTTTTTCTTTACAAGCTCCTTTCCTGTAAGCAACGATACTGCTAAAAAGCAAGGCCCGTCAACCAATTTATTCAGAAAATGTTGCAGTGCAGCTATGATGATATCTTTATAGTTGTTCTGACAAAATATGTCATGTAAACAATTGTCACAACTCTTGGAAACATAATGTTTGGTCAGTTTCATCAAAAAACCAAATGAAGAGAGATTGACTTCATGGAAGACCAAATATAAGAAATTAAGCTCACAGTGCAATTGATTTTTAATATAAATTAAATTAATAAAAAATGTTAAATAGTGAAATGCCACATGTTGACACCATAGCAAGAGTAGAAAAATTGTCCACTCCTTTTATACTGTTTTAATTTGCACATAATGGAACACTTACACTTTACACTCTAAAATATGTCAACTATAGTTAGCTGTTTTCTGTGTCCGCCTTATCGTGTTCAAGCTCGTAATGATGGCTCTTCAACAACACTCCCCTCACCAGCCTTCCAACTCAGCCCCTCCAACTGCAAGCCCCAGAGGTAAGGAGCTGAATATTGGTGGTCTGCATACCTGTTTGCCAGGGGTGGGACAACTAGAGTCCAGCCATCGTAGCAAGGCTGTATGCATTAGCACCCTCAGCCCGAACACCAAGATGTTCATTCAGACAAAATTTGGTAATGTTTTATGGCACTGATATTAATATTTATTGTAAATTTAACATTTTAAAATTAATGGCGTCCTTTTCTTTGTGGAGGCAGATTCTTTTTCGAGAAATAAGTTACTCTAATTAAAAATTTCTCACAAAGGTAAATGTTTTATTTGAATACAAACATTTTGAAGTGCAGGAAAAATGTTACAGGTACATTAAGAACAAAAAACTGTTGGGCGTACGGCAAAATTTATTCTTACAACCAAGAAAAAGTGCCCTGTAATAAAGTAGTTTTACACAATGTCATCAATCTAAGAACCTAACTGCTACATTAAATGAGAACTTACTGTATATAATATGTTATTTGAAACTACTCGACGGTAGACATTCAACTTTAACATGTTTCAAACTCACAATACCATAATTAATATTTGTTTCTAGGTAATTAATATTTGTTTCTAGGACTATCGCTGCAGTTTCATTTGTGATTTGAAAGAAAACGATAAGTCCTGGACAGTTGCAACAAGAGCACCTTTTTGTTAAATAGGTAACATTACTCAATAAACCATCTTCAAATGATCGAAAATTCTGAAAGTAAAAAAATTTTATGCAATGAAGATGGTAGCCACCCCTGCTACTTTCATAAAGGTGGAAGGTTTGAAGATCCCAATGGCACTAACCAATGCTGAAAACATTTTTTTTTATGTTTATTAGTTTCCCATATTTTGGGAAAATACAGTTTTAAAATTTCATATTTAGATGCTCATTACTTACTTAATATTAAGTTTAGGTGAAAAGTACAAAACATATTTTTTCACGAAGAACACACATGCAGAGTTTGTCCCGCTATTTAAGAAATATCACATGGACATATACACATAAAGAATGGGAAAATAATAAGATTCCCTATTTCATCTATACCCATTGATTACGTCTAAATAAATAATTGAGAATAATAGAAAATCTTAACAAAACCAGCGACAAATTCGCTAAGAGACAAAAAATACCCAAATGTGAATCACTCACATGGTAATTTTGATTTGCTGTGCACATTAACCGACAATGTTTAGTTATGTATGTCTTATGAATACAGTAGAATCCCAATTTCCCACACCAAAAACTGCATTAAAATGATATTTGTCATGTGATGCCAACATTATTCACTTATAATCACACTTCTTACCTCCATGACCACAATGCTATGTGTAGGCCTAACCAACAGCACACAGTTCAATATGTTGCGGCCCATATTTACATTTCCACGAAGAAAAACGACATTTAAAAATTCATAATTTAACACGTAGACATCTTTATACTCATCAGTGTAGAAATGTTAAGTAAAAAAATCATCACGAAAGAAAGTCATGTTGATGTGTGGCAGCAATGGAATTTAAAGGCTAAGTCTTGCTTGCCATGATGCAGTAACAAGTTTTGTCATGCAATAACCAAAATCTTAAAAATTGCTTATTACAATGTGCGATCACCCTTAATTACAGGGCCTCCTTTAGGAAAGTTTTACGTTGATTCCTGAGTCCAGGTTGGGTCTTGGGTTCTCTAGAGGGTTTCTTCCTGGTTTTCCCGAAGTCTCGAGGATCTCGGATAGAGTGATAAATGGTGGAAGCCCCAGTTGACGGTGCCGGCGCATTCCCTTTCCTCTTCGGACCTCCCACTCCACTGGCCATGGAGGGGTAGGCCCGGGAGGGGAGGGGGTGGTCTGGTTCCGTGTACTGGCGGTAGGGGCGCGTGCGTCGGCAAGTCGAGCTGGCGGCCGCTCGAGCAAGAGAAACTCACTCTTGTGTCGGGCGTGGACTAGGAAGGGTCTAGGAGGGACAGCCGTCCTCAGTGTGAAAAAAGTGGATTAACGAGTGCTGCCGGATGGTAACCAGGACTTCCTGTGGGCTCTCTGCATCGCTTGGCAATGTGGGAAATTGCAATACTGTGGGACATTGCGGTTGTGTGGTGAGTCCGCTTAAGTGACGGCGTTAACATCGAGAAATGGGTGAGTTTCCCCTGATTGTTTCTGAGCCGGCGCATTTATCGCCTTGAAGGTCCATCGAATTGGGGCAAATAGCAAACATTTAGCTTCCCTTTTTTCCTGTATGTCAAGCGGAGCCGTTAGCGAGACCGGGAGAGCCACATAACGGCCAACAATGCTAAGGTGCCTGGAATTGCGCAGGCCGATGAGCTGGTGAAAATTTAATGTCGCCCTCAGACAAGGAGATTGTCTTATAATCTTCTGATTTCCCGAAAACTGCTGGAGACTAACTAAACGCGTATGAATGTTATGAGTGTTGTTAAGGTTTTGTGGTGGAAAACTCAATGCGTATGATTGTAATTATAATAAGTATCTGGCCCTTTATTGTATATGTGGTGGGCAGTTGACACGATTTGAGAGTGTGTAAATTTGAACTGTGCGCATTTAGCACG
>PNEQ01056061.1:0-13679 GCA_003012365.1 Medauroidea extradentata
TGTATATGGAAAGGTTACTAGTCACTCGCAATGGTGGACCCAAAGAAATAATACCGCAGAATCTTCCTGGCCTAGAATCACCTTCTTCCTCCTACTTGCTGTGGTCCCACTCGCTGGACGCCCTTGAACAGTCGTCGCAATCCAATACTGGTCACTATCACTTCAGATCACACTAGGCACCTGCCAGCACAAACTCTCTGGCTCCTGCTGCAGCTCCCCCTTATATACCTCACCCTCCTTCTCCTCGAATTATCTCGGCGGGTCTCTGTTCTCCAACCTCCTGGAAAGATGTCGCTTCAATGTCAAGTACCACCCAGAGAGAAGAAGAGGGAACAGGATCATTCCAGATCACGATATTTTCTCTCGGTTACCCGATACTGGGCGCAGGTGTTTATCATGGAGTAATACAATCCATGCGGCTCCCGAGGAGGCCTTTTAGCGCTGCCGCCACTGTATTGTATTTCGCCGCCCTGCCCCACAGCCATGGCGCCGAGGAGTGAGTGGGAAGGGGGTGTCCTAGCTCCGCCACCACAGTATCGTACTACGCCGCCCAGCCAGACAGTCGCGGCTCGCAACAATATGTAACGTCGTGTAAATATTAAATCATGTTTGGTAAAATAATATTTAAACTGCTCGGGATTTGAGCCCACGTACACAATATGGTGGTTAGAAACGTGGTAGTAAAATATATATCTCCGTGGCGCAAGAGAGGACTAACTACACGCTATGTTGCCACATTATGCATTTAGCACTAACATTTTCGTCTTCAATTTAGCCAGGATTCATGTGGTGTGGTTATTATATTATGCGACAGTTTCTGGACAGTCTGTATGCATATATGTATGTACTGTTGCATGCTGTAATTCTGAGGGCTGGAGGCTGTGTCGAAACGCCCATGATTCACAAGCCGGGCTGCCTCATGGTGGGAATCCTGACACAATTCTGTGAAATTGTCTCAGAAAGGAATAGGTTTAGATCGTAAACCTAGGCACGTCAGGTTAGCACCGCATGTAGACACTTACATATTTAAATCATATTGTATTATTATTTCTTTTATCATTATATTTATGAGGATAGATTTGAGAGAGCTGTTCCTGCCCTGGTTTTTATTTGAATATGTATGGTTTGTTTCATATTTATTTATTTTATAAATAGTTAGTACTTATGGCGGGCTGCGGCGAGCGCTAGCGCCGTTGGATGTGCCGATGAGCGATGCGCCGGGAGAATGAAATTGGACTTATCTGAGGATTGCCGCGAGGAGAGCGGACGTGGTAGAATTCACGACGTGGCTATGTTTGGGAAGCGTATATCGCTGGAAATAACTATGATGGTTTCTTATAGAAGATTGTGCGTGTACATGCAGGGGAACGCATGAGAATTTCCAGCACTGGATTGTGGCTTGCGGAATGACGCCGCTAAACAAGCGTCGGAGGTGCGGCGGTCAAAATCAACCACATCAAGGCTACCAGCATGGACTGTGCTAATTCTACATGACGACGTCACGGAGAACAAACGTTACGTGTCTTTATTGAAAATATCTATATAGGAATATTTAATGTATGAGGCGGCTCTTATTTGGTTTGCCAAGTCCCGGCCAGTGTTGTACAAGTAGGCCTAAACTGTTAATAGCGTGTGTATGCTTCGAAATAACATATCGCTCACCGCGGAGTAGGAACTTAAAGTAGTAACATTCATTTAGAATTTGTCAACATTTATAGAACTGGCCAACATATTGAGTAACTGTTTAATATAAAGCACGAGTGCCATAACTGTAACTTTGTAAGCATTTATAACTAGCGTTTCTTTATTTTAAATAAAAATTACATCACGTTCTTCTGGATATAATTTATCTTCACTATAACCTATTATAGGCACACGACAGCAGTAGTAATCAGTTCAGATGTGTTTGAAAATGTAACGTGTCCATAATTAGTTTTTAGGGTGTTGTCTGACTGTTATATGAGTGAGGCAATTGTGACGACATCCTACAAAGGGCATGTTACCACAATCCCGACGAACTACGTCATAGAGACCTATTCCACCTGTGCTTTTACCCTATTAGATCGGTCTACGAGACTCAAGTCACGTCCGAAACATGATATAATGACTATTTTTAGACCCCTGAAATGCGGTTATTCCCCAACTGTTTTGCCGAGAATATAAACCCTGAATCGACAGATTTGGTAGATATCGCTATTGGTCGTGCTAGAAGAAGGTGCTATGCCTGTGGAGAGACACTGGTGAAGACATCTTGGTGACGTAAGAGTCTACTGTGAGGCTACAGGCTCATTAGTTCGGAGCAGTATTGGGAGGAACAAGAGGACTACTGCTGCGGGTCGACGTACAAGGAGATGTGAGACGGGAGTCTAACCGAAGACTTCAGGAGTGAAGACAGTGGTGCACTCGGGGTGCTGCGTATCACATGGTGAGCCATCACCACTTGGGACTGTTAAGGTTGTACATTATCCCTAGTTCAATGATTGTTGATTGGATATATGACTGAAAATTAATTGTGATTTGTAGTCGTTAATTGATAGTAGACATTTTTTGTTATTTAATTGCCGAAGTTAATTAACGTTTCTGTGACACAGTAGTAAATGTGTGCATAATTATTAAGGGTGTTGTGAAAGTTATAGTTGATTGTTGTTTTGTGTATTTTTGTAAGCTTTGTGAGCTAGTAAATCAATAACAACGTAATTCAACTCTTTTATTTCTAATTATAAGACGTATATCCCAAAGATCTCAGAGAATTGCCCACATGTAAATTTTTTACTGAACTTGTAACAGTACGTTTGTATGTACGTGTGTGTGTATATATATATATATATATATATATATATATATATATATATATATATATATATATATATATATATATATATATATATATATATATATACACACACTCTCACACATGATCTTTGAAAGAACTGTGCAATGGAAGTAAATAACTGGATTTATTTACTTGGACATACTCCATTGCGAAATAAATGACTGTTAAAAGAAAACTAAAAATAAGACAAGAAACCATAAATAAGCAGAGTATGTTTCGTTTCGTCTCATCATTTGTGTCGTTTGCTGTCTTTTCTGTTTGTGTCTGACATCTTTGTTTTTTTGTTTAGTCTCATCGTTGTGTTGTTTGCTGTATTTCTGTTTGTCTTTTTGTTTCGTCTCATCGTTGTGTCGCATGTCAACTTAGGTATTTTTATATTTTTGTTATTTCTTTTATTTTCTGATTGTTCCTTGTTTTATCTGACCAAATTCCAGTTTTGGAATTTCATGTTGTGTATGTATCCTGATGACTAAGCATACTCTGCTTATTTATGTTTTCTTGTCTTATTTTTAGTTTTCTTCTAACAGTCATTTATTTCGCAATGGAGTATGTCCAAGTAAATAAATCCAGTCATACACACACACACACATACACACAAATTTTGTACTTGGATTACAGCCCATACGCGCACCCTGAAATGTTGTGGTAGAATAACAAACCTGAAAATAATCGAGCAGCAAGTAGGTGATGCACATCACACCTCTCACAAGCCTAGCCACTATTGCAAGTCACTTAGCTGGCGTGCTTTCTCTCCGATAACTCGCTCTGTGAGACATCTAGTGGTGACCCTAGAATTTCATGGCGTTATATTAAGAGTTAGTTGGGCCTGGTGCATAACCTGTGATGTACCATCGTAAGAAAAGTATTTTTATTTAATGTATAAAAACAAAACGTATTTTCCAATGCGTTTATATACGAAAAGAAGACACTTAAAACTACGTCTCTTTCGTTTTTAAAATATCGTCCGCTTACTAAAAACACGACTGCCTGCTCCTCAAAAGTCGTACAAATTGCTGTAGCTGGAATAGTACCAGTTGTAATCGTAAAACACAATTATATTAGATCATCGATGGCCTTTTAACACCTCACATACTTACCGCAAATAAAATAATACCGCTTAAAGTCCAACCAGAAAACACTTTCTACGAAAACACTGCACGCTAGTTTAGTAATCTGCTGTTAGAGACGAAGCGTATTGCACGGAAGAAAATATTTTGTGGCAGTTACAAAATATGTTGTGGATATTTACCCTGCAATATTTATTTTGTTGACATCACAAAAACATATTGTTTACATCCCATAAAACATTTTGCTGACACCAATTAAATATTGTGGCCACCACAAAAGTATTTTGTGGTTACTAGAAAATAATTTTGCAGGGACGACTTCCTACAAAATTTTTATTTCAGTGTGGAGCCGACTAATCGATTTCCACGGTTTTCATGCCTGAAAAAAAAAAAACGTAAAAGTAAACATTTGTACGTTCTTTTTTAACACTACGCCAAGATGTCCATACGACAAAAAAAACTGAAATACACACATTTTCGCCATTTCGGTCACGAGAAAAGCATCATTAGAGATTCATAAATGGCCTGAAATGAGTGCATGAACGTACAGTGTTCTTTAATGATATTTCCAAGCAGACATAATACATAAATGCCTAGCAATTTTCAAATAAACATCTACCTTCAAAAACTTTTCGTACGCTCGGCGATCTGTGCAGGCTGACATATGAGTGCTGCTGGAGAGAGAAAAAAAAACGTAATTTTCTGTTTATAGAAAACAATTACTTTTGGACATGATACAAAGTGTATTTTTCTCGCAAATTTCGATTGTTTTTTTTACTTCATCGGTTACACGTAAGCGCAAGTTAAACTCGCTATTGTAATGTTTTCTGTCTGTAAAAAATAGTCAAGAATTATTCTTGTAACACATCTCACGATTCAAATGAGTAATGAAAATTGTGTAAATTTGTTGTTAACTTATCAAAATGAAACTTGTTTAAATTACAGGAACTTGTTTTGGCGTAACCATGAAAGTGTCGTGAAGTACGTTAGTGTTTACATGTTGCTGTATATTATTTCATTCCAGGGATTAAAGCAGGTTGTACTATAAATAGAAATTAAGAAGTGTAAATATGCGATTTTGACATGATCGAAAACAATAAACCACGTTTTTTTAACAAGAGGTAAACAGTAATTACTATAATGTCTAAAACAGAGCCGCGTCTGGTACACAATAAATAAAAAAAAAACAAAATAAGAATAGTGTTGCTTTGTTGTATAGCATGAATGTGTACCACATAGAGAAAACAGCTTCAATTGGGAAGGGGGGACGAACATAAAAAAGTTTACTACGTATAAGCATTTGAAACATCACAATAGTGAAATAAATAATAAAAGAAAGAGGAGAATAAGAAGCTCAGGAAGGCCAGAAAGGCCAGTAGGAGTAAATGTAAATTGAAACTAAACAAAATAGAATGTTTAGTATAGTTACAAAATTACAATGTTTGTTTTATTTTTGACGCCCTTAAAGTGTCATTATAAAAGCAGTGATACACAGCACTTCAATGCCTAGCACGTACAGGCGAAGAGACAGATGATACGCGCTCACTTTCATCCAACCTTCAAAGTGCAGAAAAAAACTTCAGGTAGGGCGAAAACCCATAGAAAAATTATGCAAACTGACGTTGCGCTCGTTTGTTTTATTCGCTGTGTAGTAGTAATGCCAGTCTACTTCTAACAGCCTTCTACAAGCCCTGGGGAACTTCATTAAAGACCTGCTCCAATTGGAAACTAAACTCAAGCTTCTCTGTCAGTGTCGAGATAAGCCATCATAGCTGTAGTGTGCGGACGCCTGACGAGTCAGAAACTGCAGGCCTTGTGACCCTGCGTGATTCCCTGCATTCATTGCTCACTTAGCTCGTTGTTATTACATCTACAGTGGTTAACCTATCGTGTTCGGTTGTAAGGAAATAACAAGAGGCCTTGAAAGCAAAGTTTTTTTATACGTATAACCTGACGTATACAGGGAATCGATGTATGCGAAATATATTTGTGTACCAACTTGTTTCAGCATAGCTTTGCTTCATGGTAATTAGCGGGTGTGCCTTTGTACAGAGACAACGCTTATTGAGCGTGCCAATCAGAATAAGGTCTCAGAGAACCCCCCCTCCCTTCCCCATGTTTGTGATTAACGGATAGAACTCTAAGATACTTGAAGATAACAACACCCAATCACTGACCACAAGGCAGAGCTGCGTCTCTGCACACAAGGCATTGAATCAGGACGGGGCAAAAATATTTTTTTTGGTGGCCCTACTGACGTGCCATAACATCATATGCTACGTTTTTCGTATTCAACAGGGGATAGAATTGAAAGTCTGGTAAAACCTTCAGACATATATGAATATTAATGATTCTTATTGTGTTTGTCTGCCATATACATGCTTGTGTCTAGGCACGTATTTCTTAGTGCCAACATACAATACGCCGATGGTCAACGTTGTCCCCGGCCGCCACTGTACCTGAAAATGTAACGAGAAGTAACCTAATAGCCTACTTTCCTCAATGTGGGATCAAATGTACCCAACATGTTACAATCGTTCACGCGTATATAGAAATCACTTCCATATGTATTCAAGGCGAGCTGTCTTCTAAATTGGTGGATCTAAATAAATTGGTGGATGAACTGTCAAAATACAGAATGAGTAAAAAAGTATACCCCAACTTTGAAGGTCTGTATAATCACAACCAAACAACTTACAATGTTGAGCGACCACTCAAAATAACCGTGGAACAATGAAGTTATGTACCATACCTTTATAAATGTTCAATTTGACCGCCACGAGCAGCACGACCGACATCGACACATCGACGCGATACTCTATAAGTCGTACCACACTCGTGCCAGCATGTCCGGTGTAATGGTGTGAATGTCGTGAGAAGCTTTGGTGTGAGGTGGAGAGGGGGGGAGAGTACGGCCTAAGGTTTCGTTACTATCGTTAAGTATTTCTCGAAAAATCTGCCACGAAAGTATTCACATAGTGCTTTCTTCCAAAATGGCGGATCTAAAACATTAACCGAATGGACTCTATACCTTGCGTGAAAAACTGTCAAA
Source organism: Medauroidea extradentata (assembly GCA_003012365.1). Classification (NCBI taxonomy): domain Eukaryota; kingdom Metazoa; phylum Arthropoda; class Insecta; order Phasmatodea; family Phasmatidae; genus Medauroidea; species Medauroidea extradentata. The sequence goes on from PNEQ01056061.1 coordinate 6,953, forward strand.
AAAGGCCTCTAAAATTTGGTGTGAATCGGTAATATGGCATAACGCTAGATATTTCAAAAATTAACAACTGACATAAAAAAATATGAAAATCAGGTGACCTTACTAAGTACTCTATGTGTATCGAGTCGCATAAGATTCGGTCCACGCATTCAAAAGTTTTAGGGACGCGCGCGCGCACACACACACACGACCAACACACGAACAGGAAACTGATTTCATAAGTTTATTATCCTGTTGTAAAAAAGGTGTATATCTTTCAATTTACGACTTCCAACCATTCCCGACAGTGAATAGCTTCAAAAAATTGCATAAAGTAACCGTGAAAACTCTTTACTGCATTAGGAGCACATAATGAGCTATAACATTTCAAGTTGACCCAGTTTAATGGATTTTAGAAGATGCCAGATCTTCACGACTCAACTTTCTATTACTTCCCGAAATTGACAAAATAATGGGTCATTAAAACTTGTACGACCTCTAGTCATATCTTATAACCACAACGCTGATAGCATGTTTTGCGACCGGTTGTTTGCGAATCACAATGTACTTGCAGGAGGAACGACATAAACGAGAAAGCACCAGTGTCGACAGACGTAAGGAAGGATAAGTTAATGCCACGCTCTCTATTTCCAACTTTTTTTTAGCGGTACTACTTTTTACGCCTAAACAAGAGCAGATATCAAAATCTGACTGGTATTTTGTTTAAAATCGTCTTCTCCATGTGGGCTGATTTTTTCAAGGCAGTAAATACCATAGTTTCTGCTAATTATGTAATTACGAAGTTCTGGTTATCTAACTTTTTAATCGAAACCGTATAATTTCTTGCTTTGAAAAAAAAATAGTTGTCACGGCAAAAACCATTTCACACAAAACTACCAGACATATTTTTGATATCTGCTCTCGTTGAAGCTTAAAAAAATAACTAAGTTATTGCAAAAACAGTAGAAAATAAAGAGCATAGCCGTGAGTGCATGTTTACATCTCGTGAACAGCGAGGCCATAAAAAAACAGTGTCACAACTTGACACAAGAAAAGAAACTGGGAAAGGCAATCGACCATGGCCTTTGTTAAGGAACAATCCCAGCATTCGTGCTTGGAGCATTTTCGGGAAACCACGGAAAACCAAATCAGGATGTCCGGAGCCGGAAATCGAACCCAGGCCCTACCGAATGCGAGTCCAAAATGTTATAATTGCACCATATCTCTCGGTAGCCATATATTATAGTGTTTTTTCATCACAGCAAAACAGAATATTAGAATCTGCTTTAAAAAGTACAGGGCTATATTTATTTTCCGCTGCTGCATGGTTTGTGGAGGATACGAGATTTTCTTTCTTTAGTTGTACATACACAAGGATTTAATGTGAGAAGGGAAAGTGAGAGGGTTTTACGACCCTATAACAAATACGTCTTAAGAACTGATGAGGGTGAAAGCGAGAAAGTTGTTCATAATTACCTGAATTTTTTTAAGAGTAACTCCACTACAATATCTTTAACCGTTCTTCTATTTATACCATTCGCCTCCCACCAAGGCGATCCGGGTTCGATTCCCGGCGGGGTCGCTCCCAGGATTTTCGCATGTGGAAATCGTGCCGTACGATGCCGTTGGTCGGCGGGTTTTCTCAGGAATCTCCCGTTTCCCCCGTCCTTTTATTCCGGTATTGCGCCATACTTATCTCATATCACTCCCCACCAGCGCTAAAGACCTCGATGTTAAACGCTGACCAAAATCTCTAACTCACTCTCCTATTTATATTACGAATATGTGTTGGGTATTAGGTCAACGCGCTCGCCCTGCAAACCAAGATATGTGACGGGCGCTAGAAGTTCCGTTATCTTTACTGACTGTGAGATTTTGTAAGGGTAGGGTAGGAAGTAACACACAGTCTTCCTTTAGTCAGCAGATTTATTTACGTACATGAGTGCGCCCGTGTCTCGCGGCCACGTGATCTGATGTGTCCCGTGATTGACTTCGGAGCAAGAATTCCGTCAATGTGTTTTTTGTTATCATGTAATTATATGCAAGGTAAAACATAGAAAAAACACAATATGGATTGTCTGCGAGCGAGGGAGCAAAATAATGAGTTGAACATATTCCCGTATTTTTTATATATGCTCTATTAACGAAATTAAGGAAGCTTGCACAGTAACCAGCTGTTCCAAACGAACTATTTATGTTCTTCGGAAAAAACAACAGCAACATGGTACTTTCGACTAACCTGCAAAATTGAAACCTATAATGAAAGGCAAAGGTAAACAAACCTCCCCTAAATAAATATAAATAAGGTCATGATTGATCACTTTTGTCCCCGTGTGTGTGATAATTATTATTAGTATTATTATGTTGACTTATTGAAATGCAAAAATATAAAATTTACATAAAACTGATTATATGAAATTAATTGTAAAGAGCAATAAGGGTAATAACTTGGTGGCATCAGGATGTTTCATTCTTAGAAAAATAAAGAGGACATGAAAATGATCTCCTCTTTGTTTGAGACTTTCTTTAGATATGACATATTCTGGGGGAAAAATACTCACACAAAAATAGTTTATAGTGTTAAAAAAATGTTGTGAGTGTTATATGTAATGTTAATTTATTGTTGATATAGTGCGCATGTAATCAACTATGGCCAACAGGACGAAATAAATCAATAAATAAACAAATCAAAAACCTAAACAAGAGCCAATACAAAAAAATCTGTCACCTAGATTGTTTGCATGGTTTTAACTGCCTTAATTTTTTTCCAGGCTAAAAATTACTTGGTTTCGGTAAATTAGTTCATCGACGAAAATACAGTTAAGTAAATTAAATAATCAACTTCAACTTAATGTTTCTGTCTTGAAAAAACAACATATACATAGTAAAACGAATTTTAACAATACTGAAAGACAAATTCCTGATATCTGCTCTCGTTAAAGCTTGAAAAATGTCACAAAAGTAGAGGAAATGAGGGGTTGTACTTTTAAGTTGGCACCACGTTTGTCTCATAAAACTCCAACTTAAAATGTAATTTCAGCAAAAGTTAATGATTACAAAAACAACCAGGATTTCCAGTTTCCACTCGACGTTTGGTTTTCCATAACCTATTTCATAATTTTCAACACAACCCCAACCACATTATTGTCTTCAGACAGACGCTACTCCTATGGACGAAATCTGACGTTTTATCGGGAGTGGATATAATGATTAATATAGGTAGCCTACGTGCTAATACTTATATGTCTACAAATTACCTATTACTACTAATCTAATGAATTTATATATGTACAGTATGTTAACTGTTTTTTACTAAAGATAAAAATGTGACTATATATATATATATATATATATATATTAGCTTAATCCTATACCAATTACAACGACGTCATTTCATAAAATGTAAAATATAATATTCCAGTACTCAATATTATAAAGTAGTACATCTCCAGAACTTCGTATGCGGCTGCGATCTGACAACAGCGCAACAATAAGCCATGTATTGTAATCTAAGGTTGGGACGCTCTATAGACGACATTCTTAACTCACGACCTTTATTGCCTCATACTTAGACAAAATCACGCCGGATAACACAGTTGGTCGGCGGGTTTTATTGGGGATTTCCCGTTTCCCCCACCCCTTCATCTCGAGACGCTCCATACTCACCTACTATCAACCCTAAACGTCACTTAACCTCACTGTTAATCGCTGACCTAAATCTCTTCACATATTTACTCAAAATTGCATGTTTTCTGTACGATGTTGTTAATAAAAAGCAAATGTACTCTCATGGTTAGAGTCACCGGCATTTGATGAAAATACGTTTGCAACAACTTATTCCAACGTCTTACGTACACAACTCCATCTCTGCTCCATGGCATGATCAGTCTTGATGATGTAACCGCTAATCGCAGACGTGTGGTCTCCCCGTAACCTTATCCTCATTGGCATAGTCAATTGAGCGACACCTCTAAATAAAGATTCGCTTCTATTAACCATGAATCAGAATTACAGACGTGCACAAAGATATTGAAACAAGTAAGTTAATCAGAGTATTTGCTTATAGTACACCAAACAGCGTTTAAAACGCTTGGATGATACGTACTGACAGCAAACTCGCTAACAACATTAACCGTCCATGTCATAATATCAATCCAACACTATCATTTATTAACCCATTTGATTGACACGTCTAGCAATGGACGATTTGAAGTACACGCCCTCTGACGTCACACCGCAGGGGGGGGGGAGAGTACTGTGGGAAACAAAGCTTGTTTACAAACATGCTGATTTGTTAGTTGGTGATGGCAGAAACCAAAAATGTTGTGCACTCATAGACTTGCACGCAAGTATTAAATATTGGTTTCATTTCGTGGTTAAGATACGCAAACGCATAAGATCAATGTTTACCTGAAAATGCGGCGAATTTCATATAAATAATCAAATTTTATTTACATTCATCTCATCTCGGACAAGTGAAGCCAAGCGCCTGTATGATCAGGTTATGTTCGTTTGCGGTATCCATGGAGATAGGAATTGTATCCCACTCTAGACTGAAGCTCCGCCTCATTTCAAGTCGTCCATTGGATCACTAGAGCTGGTGATTTTTTGTGAAATAATTATGCAACTTTTGTGTCAATGCAACACGTGCACATCTACTGGGCCAATGAGAACGAGGTTACTGCGACATCACACGTCTGTGGTTAGCGGGTAGATCCCCAAGATGTTGAGAGTTAAAAACAGCGTAGCACTGCCCTTGAAGCAGAGCTGCAGATGTGCATATGAGGATTTCAAACAAAATGTTGAATAATTATTGTCACAAAAATCTCTGGCTCTAGCAACTACCACAGGCCGCAGTTAACACAATGAAATAAAAACACGTTTCGGTCGAATCGACGCCAGAACAGTAAGCAAGCGGGTACAAAAACCTGCCCTGTTACTTTCGGGTTCGAATCGCTTATTTCCTGTCAGCCCTTAGCACGTGCTGTTGATGCAACTCACTTCAATGTCATAAATATTTCTGTCACAATTCTAGAGCGTTCTTGTCACTTCTCTCCAAATAAATAACACTTCACGCACCAGCTCTGCAACAGTTGATGGACAGAGATGAATCGCTTTCTTGCGCTTTAGTCCTCTTACCCTGCCCCTCCCCTGCTAGCCGTCATATCAGCAGAGACGTCCATGAGCACATTTGCGACGCTACAGCGAACATGTGGGAAGATAGTTCTCAGAAACATACTTCGTAAAGAAGAAAAGAAATGGGTCTGTTTCGTATCTACTCCCTTGGTCTGCAAATTCAAGCCATTTCACGTGTTTTGAAAGTACAAAAAAAACCGGGACGTATAGAATTACGTAGCTGTTCACGGTTTACTGAACGTTTTTTAAAAGGCCACGGGTCCATATTTACGTTATTTCAGTAATTTTTTTTTTAACCCTGAAAGCGAGCGGATATCACAAAACCGTTACATATAAATGTTGTAAATTGTATGTGCGAGGGTGATTTTTTTTAACCTCCGGTCGGCTGTAGTAAAAAAACGGGAATGAATTAGGAAATTATTTTAATGTCAAAAGAAACGTACATCTTTACACTATTGTTCCACATAATCACCGTGCAGATTGAGGTATTTGTCGTACCGATGCACCAGCTTGCCGATATCCTCTACAAAGAATGACGCCTCCTGCCTATTCAGCCACGTTATAACAGTGTCCTGCAGTTCATCATGGGTGGTGAAGCGTCGTCCTCCAAGCCACTTTATCAACGTGGGGAAAAGGTGGAAGTCACTCGGTGCCAAATCCGAACTGTAAGGAGGACATCGGCAAGCTGGTGCTTCGGTACGACAATTGCCTCAGTCTGCACGGTGATTATGTGGAACAATAGTGTAAAGATGTGCGTTTCTTTTGACAATAAAATAATTTCCTAATTCATTCCCGTTTTTTTTTATTACAGCCGATCGGAGATTGAAGAAAAAATAACCCCCTACTATGAAATCGAATTGTTTACAAAACGTAAGTATTTTGTAATTTACGTTAATTATTGGACTTCAAGAAAATTTAATTAAGACGATAACTAGCCAAAATTATAGAATCTCATGCTTTGAAAAAAATTAGTTTACACATTACAATTTCCAACAATTCTGTAACGATTTTGCGACATCTGTTCTCTTTCAAGATTTAAAAAATATTAAACAAGCAAAAACAGCATGAATAGGAACCCGTGGCATAAATTAAAGTTTAGTTGTATAAACTCGTGTAAAGTTACCACCGTCACCGAGGAGCACTCCGAGTAAACTCGCCGGCCAACTGCAACTGCCGCAACATTTCCAACACGAGAAAATATATAGCATCCACAGTAAAATATGTTTTCCGCTGTCTCTGCTTACAACACGCCATCAACAAATGTCAGTATCAGACATACGCGGAAGGTGAACAACGTAAATGTTCAACGCGTCTAAGATCAACAACATTAACTTAATGAGCTCCAGTAGATCGCTTGTTAACGCGACTGCCGTGTATTCAGGTGCTTCGCTTAATCAAGATTATTAGTGCTGTTTACTACTTAAGACCGTTAGGCACCCCAGCTAAACGGAAGGGGTAATATTCTAAGCTAACCCAACGCAGCTGAGCTGCAGACATATCCCCGACTTAAACGTTATAAAATATGACTCGTCGAGACACAAGCCGACCAGCCTACGGCAGGATTTCACTCGCATGGTACAGTACACGACTAAAATTATAGCATATACACTGT